>CAUYQU010105238.1:0-49001 GCA_963574635.1 Cheracebus regulus
TAAATTGTTCTATTATAAAGACACATGCACACGTATGTTCATTGTGGCACTGTTTACAATAGCAGAGATGCGAAACCAACCCAAATGCCCATCAATGATAGACTGGACAAGGAAAATGTGGCACATATACACCATGGAATACTATGTAGCCATAAAAAATGATGAGTTCGTGTCCTTTGTAGGGACATGGATGAATCTGGAAACCATCATTCTCAGCAAACTGACATAAGAACAGAAAATCAAACATTGCATGTTCTCCCTCATAGGTGGATGTTGGACAATGAGAACACATGGACACAGAGAGGGGAGCATCACACACTGGGGTCTGTTTGTGAGGACTAGAGGAGGGACAGCAGGGGGTAGGGGTTGGGGAGTGATAACATGGGGAGAAATGCCAGATACAGGTGATGAGGATGGAGGCAGCAAACCACACTGCCATGTATGTACCTATGCCACA
The DNA here is from genome assembly GCA_963574635.1 of Cheracebus regulus. Taxonomy (NCBI): domain Eukaryota; kingdom Metazoa; phylum Chordata; class Mammalia; order Primates; family Pitheciidae; genus Cheracebus; species Cheracebus regulus. The sequence goes on from CAUYQU010105238.1 coordinate 458, forward strand.
ATCCTGCATGTTCTGTACATGTGCCCCAAAACCTAAAGTGCAATAATATATATACATATATGTTATATATATATATATATGTAGAAATATTTCTTGAATGTCTAGAATGTGTTCAGCAAAGATAAAAAGTAGAAGAGTTATGATTTCTGCTTTGAAACATTTATAATCTGTTCTTGGGGAAAATAAAGGAACCCACACAAAATAATAGTAAGCAGAAGAATGATAAGTAGAATTAATGGGAAAAGGAAAACTATGTGGAACAGACCTTTAAATTCTGAGATGGTGGGATCATTGGGGAATGAAGTGACCAGTATATTTAGAAGAAATGACACTTGATGAATCAGAAGGAAAAGGTTACAACTTCGTTACATCCTCTTTGTCTTAAATGTTTTATACATTTACACACAAGCATGAATCACATTTTCCTAAAACATGAAAAAAAGACATATATACCTGAAGTATATAAAACATATATGTATGTCCTAGTGATTAATTATAAAGCAAACACAATATAACTCCCTCTCAGGTTAAGAAATTGAAAATAATTGATTTCCAAAATCACCCCATGTGTTCTTCCCAATCCATGAAGCACATCTGAAGAACTTGTATCACACAAAGAAAGAACTGTAAATCAGGGCCCAACAATTGTATTCCTGGCAGCTTGTTGTTCTAAGCTAAAAACTACATCAGGTGTAGACAAAGTAAAATTTTAGTCATGTCCTGAGAAAAAGAAATCCTCACCAGTAATTAAGCTGGCTTAACCAAACTTTCGTGTGTCTCACAATACGTAACTGATCAACAAGGAGTTTCTCACGTAACTTTCCGAATGTTGCTAATTGAGACATCCTTCAGCCACCATGACAAATAGGGCAGAATTAAGTGAATGGCAGGCATGTGACACAAAGGTAGCCAGGCCTATCTTGATGAGACTCCACCATTCAGCAACAGGCACCTGATGCTGAATCATCCGGATAAACACAACTGAACAAAGGGTAAACCTATTCCTGTTTGAATTAACTCTAATCATGCTCATCAGGCTTAAGGAATGGAGCAGTCATATTTTTTGGAACACACAGTAGCAAGAAAAGCCTAATTAGAGAGCAAAGGGTAGATATTTAGCAGCTCTAATAAATATGATTTGCTGAATGCATTATCTATTTGGCAGAAAACAAATTATGATGTAATCTGCCACATTCAGACAGTCTAATTTATGGCAACTCATTTAAGAAAACTCTTTAACCCAGCATTTTGAGATCATAAAGCACATTTTGACAAATGCAGGCATGATTTTCTGGAATGCAGAGAGACCTTTAAGAGATGGGCATTTTCTGGAATATATCAGGACCATTTGAATGTGTTTTAAAATAAATTCATTCACAAATACTATCCCAGCAGCTTGATGTTACCAAATGATGGGGAAAACTTTTTTGCATATTTTTTTCTGAAATAAATGGACAATTGTTTTGTAGTATGTACTTAATCTTTGATCATTGTTGCTTGTAACCTTTCAATTGCCCTCAGTTGTGCTTAGACTCAATCTCTAGACTTCCCCACTCCACACCTCCCCCAGCTCTCCCAGGCAATTAAGTTTCAGCCATGGTGGCCTACTTTCTCCTACTCTGTAAGACTACATCTGGCCTCAGGTTCTCAGCGCTGGCTCCTTGCCTCTGCCTAGAAAGCTCTTCTGCAGATTCTTGTGTGACCGCCATCTTATGATTTTGCTCCAGTGCCTCTTCTACAGAATAGAACTTTCTATTCAAGGTTCTCCAAAACATTCTCCTGTTACTCTGATTTTCTTCACAGTACCTATAACTTTCTGAAATTAACTCAGTTGTTAATTTACTGTCTGTGTCACCTATTAGAATGTACATTACAATAAGCAGTGGCTTCATCTTGTTCAATCATCTTTGATCTCCACTGCCAAGAACAAAACTGAAAGTATGGTATGGGCCCACCATATTAATGCCAATGAATAAAAGAATGAATAAAATGGAAAGAAACGATAAACCTCAGAGCCAGAGTTCCTACCAGTCCAGAAAATTCAGTTTCACAAGTAATATTTTAAATGTTCCTCATTAATCTAGAAAAAAAATACTTAATAGCACCAATATTGTAATTATTGTGTGTTTGTGTGTATTACTGTAACAACTTTCCTATGACTGGCTAAAAATTATATTGCACATACAAATGTCTTTTTCCTGCCAGTGGGAAAACTATGGTTCAGAATGGCTCATCTACTTGTTCAAGTCAGAACATATCAGAGACAAAAATCAAAGTTAGTATTCAATGATTTGATTTATAAGTCATAAATTGATCTTCCCACAATTTTCTTCTGGCTGGAAATACACAAAATAGATGATAAATGAAGAACTAGTCACATGATGTGTCAATGACTTTGTAATAAGAATAACTGGTAAATTTGCCTTGAATTATTCATTTTTTCTTATTTTTCTCTTTCTTATAAGGAAAGTTAACATTCTTTCCCTTTATTATAATATATGCAAATTTTTTAAAATGAGTTCTATTTTAATATTTTTTTTGTCACCTACATTATCAAAATGACTTTCCATGCCTGAAAGGTAGTCAACTGTCTACATTGAACTGTAGTTACTGTGCAGTTCATTATTTACACAATTGCTATAAATGGAGATATTACACTAATAGTGGGCTTGATATGCAAATGACACTTGTCTAAGTAGTATAAAATATAATATTTCTCATTATTATATTATAGCATCCTAGTGGTCTTGTGGAGAGTCAGATGAAGACCTGTTTCACAAGTGACTAAAACCAACTCAAGGTGCCTATTCCAAATCGTAGGTTGTTTCTTTCCCTTAGATTTCTCATAATGTTGCAATCATGGAGGTACTGAGTGGCAAACATTCTATCAATAATCCCAGGAAGGCTCTGGACTGTTTATCCCAAATTGTCTACACACAGCTAAGCCAATAAACCAAAATAAGAATGGACATTTTCATTACTTTCACAGAGTCAAATAAAAATCATTGCTTAAGAATTTTGATACCTCTGGAAAACCAATAATACACACTGGATCCATTTTGAGTTTTTCTTTTTTTTGATGTGTGTTTGTTTTGTTTTATTTGAGACAGGGTCTTGTTCTGTCACCCAAGCTGAAGTGCAGTGGTGTGACAATGACTCACTGCAGACTTGACCTCCCAGGCTCAATCAATATACCCACCTCAGCCTCCTGAGTAGCTGGGATTACAGGCATTCACCACCAAACCTGACTAATTTTTGTTGTTTTTAGAGATGGGGTCTCACTATATTGCCCAGTCTGGTCTCAAACTCGTGGGCTCCAATGAATCTGCCTGCCTTCCCTCCCAAAGTGCTGGGGTTATAGGCATGAGCCTCCTCTGGCCTGGATCCATTTTTAAAGTTTGCCCTTTTTGCCACCCTGGTTGAACCTGATGTTGGAAAATGCTTTTCCACTATGGATACTCCTTTGCCCATATGCTTCTAGTTCTAATCAAAGTCCATATCCCATCTTGCCTTAAAGGGAACATGTTTTTGGAGAAAGTCAAAGTTTTGATTATTTTAGCACAGCTTATTGTGTGATGCTATGGCTACAGGCAACTGATTTGACTATTTTAGCTGTGTGGAGTTTCTAACAAGTTAGCAGAGGCATTTAGTAACTGAATAATTTGTTATCATTATTAGTAGTAATAATTTAAACAAATCAATTATGCACTTGTAGCTATAGCAAACAGCTTTGTCTACATCAGTGATTCTTAGATTTTATTGCCTATCTCTTCAAACAGTCTATCAAACACTCTTTAGATTTAATGAAGCTACTCTTGGTTCAAAAATTTACTGTAAACAAACTAGAAAGAATCATCTAGAGCAGAGAGCATTTGTAGGGCAGTGAAACTACGCTATCTGATACTGTAATGACAAATACATGTCATCGTGCATTTGCCCAAATTTATAGAATTTAAAACACCAAGAGTGCACCTTAATGTAAACTATGGACTTTGGGTGGTAATAATGCATCGAAGTAGGTTCAGCAATTGCAACAAATGTACTACTTTTATGTCTGATGTTGATAATGGGAGAGGCAGTGCATGTATGGTGCAGAGAGTATATGGGAAAGCTCCGTACCTTCTGCTCAATATTGCTATAAACCTAAAACTCTGAATATAAATTATATACAAAAGGATAATCTTGTCACTAAAGGGAAAATTATTAACATTTATGTATATCTTCATGAATCCAAACATTTATACAAAACAAAGTTATATTACAAAGTTATAGTATACAAAATCAAACATTCTTCCTTAACTTTATTAATGAATGCATGGCATTCTTGTCAGTGTATACCAAAAACTTATCTAAGCATTCTGTTATTTTTGAAAATATAAATTATACCCAGGTTTTCTGTTTATTCATTTGTATTTTGCTTCCATAAACAAAGCTGCAAAAATATTCTGGAAGCTGTATCTTTTTGTATGTTCACAATTAGTTTACTCGCATTGTTTGCAAATAAGATTTGGCATATATAATCAAATAATTTATTTACTAAAGGTAAAATTAGAGGTGTTATCATATTGTGGCTATGATCTTCTCAGAGGACAGAACTTTTGGCTAATACCAACAGTAACAGTAGCAGCAGTTATTATTGTTGTTATTCTTCTTTTTATTTATTGGGCATTTAGATACCAAGCACTATGCAAAGCACTTTACAAACAAAATCTAATTTAATATTTAAAAAGCTTTCATGAAGAAGGTATTATTATTCCATCAATTATTTACAAAAAAATAGCAAAAATGGAATGCATCACAGTCTTCAGGTAAACTGTTTTGGTATCAAAATATTGTTTTATCTATCCAGTTGTTGGCATTGTCTATATTGTACATAGCTAGCTATGTAAACTTTTAATCATGGAAAATTTCAAACATATATTGACCTTAATCTCTCTCTTCCATCTAGACCTTTGGCTGCAGAACTTTGTCTCACTCCAACTCTCTGCCATGTGACTTATTGGGGTCAATAGAATGAAGCTACTTTGAAGTCAAGGCCTGTAGAGGCTTTGTGAGTTGCACTTGTCTTCTTCCACCTCTGTCACTGCAGTAAACACTTGCCTGTCTGGGCTATTGAAGAATGAGAGGTTTGTGAAGCAAAGCTGAGATGCTCAGTCCTCCAACCATGGACATCATCAGGCAGCTGACAGCCGGCTAAGCACAGACATGAGAATGAGCCCAGCCAAGATCAGCAGCACCACCTAAACCACTGACAGTCAACCACAGAGGTGTGAGTAATAAGTATTCATTGTGGTATGCCACCGAAGCTATGCGGTTGTTTGTTATGAAGCACTATTCTAATAGCTAGTTGATATACATACAAGAATAGAGATAATATTTTACCACGCCCTCATGCATCTATCATCCACTTTCAACATCATTCAACATATAGCTCATCTTGTTTCCTATATACTCACTACTTCCATCTGTATTATGAATCAAATCTCACACTCTGGATTTTGTTGTTCACAGACCTGTTGTGTCATTTGCCATGTTTTTCTGCCCTTTAATTTCCCATAAACTTGTGGTTTGATCTAAAGATTCAGATAAGCTCAGGTTTCATTTTTAGGTAGCGATACTTCAGAGCTAGTTATAAATTCATTTTGTATCACCTGGGGAGCTTGCCATGTATAGTTAGTATCTTTCTCTCTTTGTGATGTTAATATTAAACAGGCATTCAGGCATTGCAAATTTGATTCATCCATTAGACACTTCTCACAGTGTTTCCTCTAACAGTTTTAGCAGATTATAAGGGTCTTCACCTAGATCAGTTATTTTATTCTGGGCTGCCAGATAGTGATATTTTAATTCTATAATTCCTTATGCATTTATTACCTGAAATTTCTCTGTGAAGAGGGACTTTCTCTTCATGATTATATGGATACCTTACTGTACAGATGGCTCAGAATTAATTCTTCCCCTTTATTGATTAGTTTTCAGAAGAGTAAATTGGCTTCTAAAAATCCTCCAAATATGACTAATGAGTTTGAGTATTTTTGAAAATCATTAATGAACTCAATGATGTCAGCTTAGTTTGTGTATTTAAACCCATTGGAGTAATTATATAAGCATTTTTTAAAAGAAAAAATTGTAAACATCATGTTTTGCTTCTTTTATATCACTATCATATATAGTCTATTTTTATTTCAACCAAGCCTACCTTTAATATTATAATCAGGTGTACTGATTCTATTCTCCTGACTGATGTTTTAGCTATAAAAATATATTTATTCTATTTATAATGAATATTATTTTGCTGTCAGTCTTCTGGATATTCATTGTGAGTAAAAATGTCTTCTCCTGGGGATATTTTAAAAAATGGTTTATTCAGGGAATTTGCTAAGTTAACTGACTTAATATATTTATTAAGTTGTATGTAATTCAGACATCAATGTCATGTCATATCACACACACACACACACACAATTTTGTCCTATTTAGAAAGCTATTTGGGCTTTCTAAAAGTGCTAGGATAGGATTAGAAAATATTGTGTGTGTGTGTGAGTGTGTGTGTGTGTGTGTGTGTAAGGTTCCAGTGACTAGACCTGCTTGACTTGCAAAAGAGCTTTAGACACTTATGAAATATATGAGCTCGAGTCCTCAAGTGGTCCTTGCCAATATGACAAAAGTTGGTTTACTGCCACTAGGAAAGTCCTGGCAAAATGGAGGGTATAAGGAACTTTCTGTACCATTTATTTACATATCAGGTAAAACATATGGTAAACAGAAATTGGCTTTTCAAAATGCAACTGACCACCCTCCTCTACCCCAATTCTAGCCCCTTAATACTTTCTGTCCCTATACAGAATACTCTTCTCATGCATCTAGCTTCATTTCTGATCATCCACCAATGTGCTATCCAAATAGATAAATGACAGAAATCTGAAGATCATTTTGTTTTCTATATGACAAAATGAAGGTTATTTACCTCTATACTAAACACATACTAGAATTGATATTGTTAAATTTTGCCTTATAGTATGATGGGGAGACATTTCCATAAGCAATGCATTTCTGTTGTAGAAAGATTGGAAAATTCTGAAGAACACATAAAATAAAGTAGAAATATGTGTAATCACACTATTCCAATATTGCTACTCTTATCAAGTTGAGGGTTTTGTTCTGCATCTTTTTGTAATATGATGCGAGTTTTTGATGATCCACTGTGTTAGTTTGTTCTTGCACTGCTATAAAGAAATACCCAAGACTGAAGAGAAAGAAAAGAAAAGAGGTTTAATTGGCTCATGGTTCTGCAGGCTGTATAAGAAGTATAGTGGCTTCTGCTTCTGGGGTGGCATCAGGAAACTTACAATCATGGCAGAAGACAAAGGAGGAGTGAGCACCTCCTATGGCTGGAACAGGAACGAGAAATAGAGTGGTGAGGTGCTGCACACTTTTAAATAACCGGATCTTGTAAGAACTCTACTGGGAGAACAGCACCAGGGGGTGATCCAATCACCTACCACAGGCTCTACCTACAACACTGGAGATTACAATTTAACATGAGATTTGGGCAGGGGCACAGACCCAAACTCTATCATCCACCTTAATTAATTTCTGGAACTAGGTGAGGAAAAGGCACATTTTGAAACTTTCATAGTAATCCCTGGTACTTCTTCTTTTAAAAGTAAAAATAAATAAATGGTACATCAAACTAAAATGTTTCTACTCAGGGAAGGGAACAACAAAATGAAAAGACAACCTACAGAGTGGAGAAAGATGTAAATCATCTATTGAATAAGACGTTGATATCCAAAATTTATAAAGAACTCATACAACCCAATAGCAAGAAAACATATAACATGATTTTAAAAATGAGGACCTGAATAGACATTTCTCTAAAAAGATGAAAAGACGGCCAACAGGTATGTAAAAAGATGCTTGGCATTATTGTAAGGGAAATGGAAATCAAAACCAGTATAAGAGGCTGGGCCTGGGGGCTCACACCTGTAATCCCAGCACTTTGGGGGGCTGAGGTGGGCTGATCACTTGAGGTCAGGAGTTCAAGACCAGCCTGGTCAACATGGTGAAACCCACTCTCTTCTAAATACACAAAAATTAGCTGGACATGGTGATGGGTGCCTGTAATCCCAGCTACTGGAGAGGCTCAGGCAGGAGAATTCCTTGATCCCAGGAAGCAGAGGTTGCAGTGAGCCAACATCATGCCATTGCACTCCAGCCTAGGCAACAAGAGTGAAACTCCACCTCAAAAAAGCAAAAAAAAAAAAACAAAAACAAAAACAAAAACAAAAAACAAAACCAAAAAAAACACTATATTACTTCATATCCATTAGGATTGTCATTATCAAAAAGGCAAGAGATAAATGTTAGTGAATGGAGAAAAGGAACTCTTGTGTTCTGTTAGTTGGAGTACATATTGGTGTAGTCAACATGAAAAACTACATGAGGGTTCCTAAAAAAAAGTTAAAAAAAGAATTACCATATGATCCAGATGCTTCTTTTCTGGGTATATACCCAAAGGAAATAAAAGCACCACCTTGAAAGAAAAATCTACACTCCCATATTCATTGCAGCATTATTCACAATAGCCAAGATATGGAAACAACCAAAGTCTGTCAACAGATGAATGAATAAAGAAAATGTGGTGTGTATATATTTAATGGAATACCATTCAGCCTTAATAAAGGGGACCCTGCCAGTTACCACAAAACGGATTAAGCTGGGGTACATTATGCTAAGTGAAACAAACCAGACACAGTAAGAAAAATATGGCACAATCCCACTTATATGTAGAATCTAAAAAAAAAAGCCACAGATACAGAGATAGAAAATAAAACGCTGGTTACCAAGGGCTGAGTGGTGGGGAGAAATTGGGAGATGCAGGTCAAAAGATAGAAAGTAGCAGATACACAGGTGAACAAATTTAAAGATCAAATGTTCAATGTGGTGACTATAGTTAATAATAGTGTATTGTTATCAGGAGTTTTGTTAAATGAGTAGATTATAGTTGTTCTTGCCACAGGTAAGAAAAATGGGTAACAGTGTGAGGTAATGGATATGTTTGTTTCACTACAGTACCAATTTTATTATATATGTGTCTTATAACATTATGTTGTATACTTTACACATATTCAATAAAATTTATTTTATTAATAACTGACTATGAGACAAATCCAGAGTTTTCTGAATTGATACACAGGGATGATCTACAAATATATATAAAAGTACAGGAGATGAAGTTTTGGTTCAAATTAAATGAAATTGGTTTTCTAATATTTTAAGATCACAGATAATAATGGTATACTTAAACCAGCTTGTATTTGTTCATGAGAAAGGACTGTCAAATTTTAAGAAATCTAGCAAGCAGACTGACATCAAGTTGGTGGACTGAAATCGAACATGTTGGGAGAATTTACACCATGGAAATTGGCAAACGCTACAAACCAAGGCTCGCTACCCTACTCACATGCAGCACACTGCAGCCACGGGGTGTATAGAAAGGTAATGTATATGACTGAACCAGACGAGGTGTCTAAAATTAGAGAGTGGTCTAGACAAAGGCAAACTGGAGAGCGCTGTGTAAGGAAATCTCCTCAGTTCTAGATGGTTTCTACATGGGACAGGTGATTCTGTGTTTTCAGCCTCTGTTTTATGAAATAAACAAAGAAATCCAGATTTTAAATATGAAATTCTTTGAATTCTAAAACACCATTAAAGAGGTGGGGAGAGGTGCTCTTTGGCTGAATACAAGCTATAGGCCAACTATTTTCAACTTTTGTTTTAAAAAATGCGAGTTCCCTTTTCTCACCGTGACAAATTGGGTGTAACTGTTACGGAGAATGGCAAAAGAAAATTCTTGTTTGATAATTCTTACTGAATGAAGTGAAACGCCCTTCCACAATACAAAAACCTCCATGACTTTAGGAGGCTTTTCTTCTCTGAAACACCTGTTATAATTTGGGGGCATCACACATGCACAGTCACATGTTACCTCTTCGTGGTCATGTGAACTCTGTTTTATCTCTTGTATTAACGGATACTGAAATCTGTGTTTTGGGAAGTTTGGAGACTTCTGATTTCATAACATCTTAGAATGTTAGGGCTGGTAGATGGTTGATAAATCAGCCAGCCTAGGGGCTTTTAACCCAGAATCCATAACTGTGTCTGGATGGTGGTTATAAGCCCACTGAAAAGTTTCCATAGATTTCATCCATTATCCCACCATCTGTGATCCAAAAATGGGTAAGAGCCACCCATGCATTAAGTTTCTCCAGTTATTCAATAAAGATTGATAGAGTACTGGTTATAGGCCTAATTACATGGGTAAACATTGGAGAGCAAGCAAAATAGACACCTGAGTCCCTCTCCTTAAGGTGTACAAAGTCTAGAAAAGGAGGTACACAATTAAACAAGCAACTATAACAAAGCACAGTTATCTTGTGACAAAAGAAGCATAAAGGATAGGGAAACTCATAAACTAGTGTCTATCTTAGCCTAAGATGGGTGGGTCAGGTGTTTTTAGGAAGAAGTATTGTAAGAAATGACATTTGAATTAAAATCTGGAGAATGAGTAGTAACTGGTCATTTGAAGAGGTGGTTATCCCTCCAAATAGTTCAGAACCAGACTATAAACAGCACTTTCATTTAACATAGAAAAAAAGCCTGAGACCTAAAAACCCAGAAAGTCTTCCTTAAGTGACTTGAATACAGCATATACTGAAGAAAAGTTTGACATATGAATATGAATGAATAAACAAACAATAAAAACAAAGACTCCTCTGTTGTGGAACACTGAGAAAGCTCATTTACCTTTCATCTGGGATTTATCCACTTATATAGGAAGCTGAGAATGCAACATCCCAACATCATGAGGAGAATCAATTAATCAATCCAATGAGGCTAGTTTTTCCATAGATTGTGGCTTTGGCTGAGTTGGCCTTATTATTTGCCTGTTGGAATTGTTCCTGCCTCTACATGCAGCCCTGCTCTCTCTTTACCCATCATCGTAAGTTTGAGCAGGAAGAGTAAAATAATGAAACCTAGTGAACCCCACTTTTGGGGTCCCAAATACACTTTCCTTTCTTTGTGGGATTGGATATAGGAAAACATTATTTGTACACCCCTACATTTTAAAGAACTTCTTAGGTGAGAAGTCTTGCTCAGGCCTTATATTTTCAGATCAGGTCTTTTCAGATTTTCTTTTTAAAAATGTAGTCATGAAAATATTCACTTTTGGTCCCTTTTTCTTCTTTATGACACATACTACATGATTATAAAACCCCCAAATCTCTGAGGGACTCACTTTTAAGGAAATAAATATTAATAATAATTATAATTGTATGTCAGATAAAACGTTTTCTGTCATCTCTTAGACATTTGGGTTCCAAGGTTCCAAAGATTCTAAAGAAAAATTCTAGACACCTACCTGTAAGACTTGCTAAAATTTGGCCAAAACCTTAATTGGAACTCTTATGTTACTTATCCTAACTGCAACACTTTGAGAGCAGAAGACGGCACTATTAATAATTACACATGGTCAAGAGATATAAACCAGAATACGTGATAACTTTAAGGTCATATTTCTCTCCAGCCAAAACAAAAGACAAAGAGAGGAATATTTTTAGCCCCCTTCAAGGTAAATGAAGGGGAATCCAAGAGTAATCAGGATACTTTTTCTTTGCCACCTGGGCAACTGTTGAAATAAAGTAACTTATAGGCTACAGTTGAATGGTAACCTCCAAAAATGTATGTCTATGTCCTAACCCCCAAAACTGTTGAATGTGACCTTATTTGGAAAAAGGATCTTCACAGATGTAATTAAGAATCTGACTGCTTTCAGAAATAAAGCAACCCCAGGGATGCCTGCTAGAGCCAGAGCTGAGGAAATGTATTAGTTATCTGCTACTATGTGACAAACAATCCCCAAATTTCACAGCATTAAACAACACATATTTAATGTATCACATCATTTCTAAGGATCACAATCTGGGAGCAGCTCAGCTGGTAACTCTAGCTTAGGGTCTCTTATAAGATTGCATACAAACTGTCAGCTGGGTCTACCATCATCTGAAGGCTTCACTGGGGCTGTAGGATCTATATTCAAGTTCTCGCACATGGCTGTTAGGAGGTAGCTTCAGTTCTTTTCATAGGGTTGCTTGCAACATAGCAGCTGGCTTCCTCAGGAGTAAGTAATATAATGGAGAGTGAGAGAGGTGTGGGAAGAGGCCAAGAGGGTAACTACAGTATGCTTTATTTTTTTTAATTATTTATGTATTTATTTTATATAGATTGGTTCTCACTATGTTGCCCAGGCTGGTTTTGAACTGCTGGCCTCAAACATTCCTCCTGCCTTGCCCTCCCAAAGTGTTGGGATTAGAGGTGTGACTCACCATGCCCAGCTGCTACAGAATGTTCTCTCTACATAATGGAGTCAGAAGCAGAAGGACTAGTTGGAGAGAAAGAAAATCAAAGTAAAGGGAAAAAAGATAGATAATGATCCATGCTTCACTGCTCATCAAAGGAAATTCAGAGGAAGTATGAGTTAGTAGAAAAGTAGAGCCTCTGAATTTGAAATTTGAAGTTTTTATTTCGCCTACTTTGTATTATGAAAAATTTCATTCCTTTGCAAGAGTAGAGATAATAGTATAATGAACCCAGCTTCAGCAATTGTTAACATACTGTCCTCTTTTCCTTTATTCATGGCTGTGTTCTTTTTCCTCTGTTTTTATTTTTTCTCATTCTCTATGATCTCTTAGACTTTTCTGACCAACGTTGCTCAGAGGGCTTCTGTTCTTCTGAAATTCTGGTTAAGTTTCAGGAGAGCCTAAAGCCCAAATTTCAGAGTCTCAACCTCCTTCTCTCTGATCTCATCTTGAGGGCTCCAATTGATGCCAGTATTGACTAACAAAGATCTAGGAAAGAGAAAGGAAGTGGAGAACAGAAGGGACAGGACAAAAGATGGACATCAACAGCCAGATTCAGAAACAGCCTTCCTGGACTGAAGCAGGAGGGTTATGGACAGCTTGTGCTCAGGACTGGCCCATGTGCAGAAGCTGCTGAAAGGCCTGGGAATGATTTTATATTCTAGGCTCCAGGAGAGACCAGAATTGGCAGTACAGTGAAAAGAATCTAAAACTAAAAGTCAAGAGTGGGTGTTCATCCCAGATCTGCTTCTAATTTTCAATGCAACCTAGGTCAAATCACATCTCTCTGGTCTCCAGGGTCTTCTTTTGCAAAAATCAGTGGTAGGAATTGACAAGCTAATTTAAAAATTCATCTAAAACAATGTATTTTAACTTATTATTATTATTAATATTAATATTATCACCACCCTAAAGAGCTCTTTTAATTTTTTTCTAATCATCCCTCCATAAAATATGAATACCACAGATATGTATCTGTTTACTGCATTTATATCTGGTTTTGCTTATGCATAAAACCGATTTTTTTGCTCACTAAAAACTAATTTTCACCCCCTTGGGGGTGATGTCACACAAGTCATTGAGAGTGTATGGTCTAGGATTTAAAAGGTAGAAAATAATTTGAAAAAACAATACAGAACAATAAGAAATATGAAAAATCACTTTTCTAACATAGCACTAAAGCATGCTAAAAATTAAATTAATTAAAAACACGTTGGCATAGCAATAGACAATGAAGCAGAATAACATCTTGAAATATATTCACATATATATAAAATATTTAGGAATTCATTTTTATTATTTTGGCATTTCAAAATCAATTAACAAAAAAATACTTAAAAAGTGATTTTGGGGAGATAGGCAACCATTTGGAAAAACGAACTAGATTCCTGTACCATCTGCATAAATAAATTGTAGGTAAATTAAAGAGTTAAATCTAGGCTGGGTACGGTGGCTCACACCTATAATCCCAGCACTTTGGGAGGCTGAGGCGGGTGGATCACCTGAGGTCAGGAGTTCAAGACCAGCCTGGCCAATGTGAAGCCCCATCTCTACTAAAAATACAAAAAAATAGCCAGACGTGGTGGTGGGTGCCTGTACTCCCAGTTACTCCGGAGGCTGAGGCAGGAGAATTACTTGAACCACGGAGGTAGAGGTTCTGTTGAGCCGCGATCATGCCACTGCACTCCAGCCTGGGTGACAGAGTGAGACTCCATCTCAGAAAAAAAAAAAGAAAGAAAGAGAAATTTAAATCTATAAAAATTCTATAAAAGATTTAGAAAAGTACAGAATATATGTTTTATATTTTAATTTTTTCTATTATTTCATAGGGGCTTTTTTCATTTTTCATTTAAACTTTATCTTATTATCCCTTTATATTGTTCTAGTATTTTTATTTCTCTGGGGGCTTTTTCCCCTGTGTTTTGTATGTACAGACATCCTCTTTCTGTCTCACGGTGATTTCTCTTTTCTTGTGGTTTGTAATGTTTTTAGTGTGAGCTCATCTTCGGTAACATTGAGTGCTAGTTTATGAAAGCAGACTCTTAGAGTGCTTTCACATCTGTCTCATCTGGACTTCCTGGGATTCTGCACTCATACATATGTTCATTAATTCTTGTGTGGGACTCTCGTACCACATGGGGAGTGTAAATTCATATCCCATAAACTTGCATAGCAGAGGGGTTTCAATTTCTCCTGGTAGATCTTTTCCTCTCCACTGAAAGTCTGTAGAAGATGGTGAAGTTCTTCCACTTTCATACTGGAAGGTCTTTTAAGGATTCTCTCTCTATATAAAGCTCTGCCTGTTTCTCACAGAAGTCCTATGGGCACAGAATTCACACTTATCTCATAAATGACTCAGCATTTGAACACCTGTCACACAGGAGGCTTCAACCACCAGTTTTGTACAGGTCACGGAGACAGCCTGATAGCCACCCTTCCAGGCAAGTGAAGTGACGTTTTCCCCTTTGACTCATCACCACCACCACCACACCCACAACCCAGGTTTGAGTTCTATAAGGAGGCCTGCAGTGAGGGACAAAGAGGAGGGGAGAAAATAGGAGCTTTAAGTTGGACTATGGTGAGTTTGCTCTTGTTCAGATTACTGAGAGACCAGGCCTAGATGTTGTGAAGAGGTTTGAAAGAATGAAATGGGAGTAAGTGTTTTGAATGTCTGTGTCCTCTCTAAATTCATATGTTGAAATCTTAACATCCACAGTGATGACATTAGGAGGTGAGGCCTCTGGAAGGTGATTAGGTGATGAGGGTAGACCCCTCATGATTGTAATCAGTGCCCTTGTAAAAGAGACCCCAGAGAGCTAGCCAGCCCCTTCGGCCACATGGGGACACAGCAAAAAGATGCTGTCTGTGGGCTAGAAAACTGGTCTGCACCAGATGCCAGATCTGCCTTGATCTTGGACTTCCCAGCTCCAGAACTGTGAGAGATAATGTTGTATTTCTTATAAGCTACTCCATTAATGGTATTCTGTTCAGCCTCCCAAATGGACTGAGACATGGGGTATGGTTGGAGAAAAATAAAACACTGCCATGTTTGTATCGCAGGGGTCCAGGATGTTTATTAAACTAATAATACACCTTTGTAAAAAGATTGTGGAACTGTTAAATCAAATAAAGTTAGCATCCATTTCGCTGATAAGTGAAAAAAGTAAGTCATACAGCAGCATGTACAATACAATCCCACTTATGTAATTTTTAAAAAAATATTTTGTTTCTAAATACCTTTCTATCTATGTTTCTGTCCACCTGCTTATTTATCTACATAAAGCATAGATTGTCACTTACTAGCTCTGTGAGCTTGGGTAATTTGCTTAGCCTCTCTGTGACCCAGTACACCCCTCTCCCCAGTGTTAAAAAAGGAACAGTACTCTTTTACTCCTGTAGAAGAGTAAAGTCTATAATGTTAAATACATTATGAAATTTTGTAAAGGTTATATGAGTTGATCTAGGTCAATATTTTAGAATAGGGTCTAGTATTTGGTAAGCGCCATAAATTCTGATACTATTACTCTATTTAATGCATAGCAAAAGGCCTAAAAAAATATTTACCAAACTGTTCATGACAATTATTTCAGGATAGAGGAGCATGATTTGATAGAGAGCCAAAAGTTCAATTTTCACTTGTTTCCATCTTCAACCACCCTTAGGACTGCTAGAACATTTATGCAGAAAATGTTTAATTCTAAAACATAAAAATAAAATAAAATGATTGCTCTAAAAAATAACCACATAACTTTCAGATAATAATTTTTAAGATAAATCTTACAAGACTTAGTGGCTTTATTTGCCTCTTCTCATCCACCCACTAATGTTAGCACTTGTTTTGTAATCCTCTATCATGAGTTCTCTTTCTACATGAAAGTTTTGGCTTTCCAGGTAGACTATCAGCTATGTCAATGCCAGCACAATCTCACACACTGCTTGTAATCCCACCATGATAAATGCATCACAAAGACAATGCAATGCAATATGGCTAATGTCTAGGTTAACTTATTAACCACCTCTTAAAGCCAGAGATGCAGAGTATATTAGTGCTTTCGAAACTCAACTTATACATTAAGTCCACACTTCCATTAACCATGCTTGCTCCCCTGAGTCATCAATAGTCTCCACCACAAACAATCTAGATTTTATGTCTCATAATAACAATAATAGTGCCGGCTGATATTTAGATATTTCCTATAGGTATCAACAATGTTCTCGTTAGCTGTTCTCAAACGTTCTGGTCTTTGGTCCCTTGTATATTCTCCTGTGAGGACACTGAAGAGCTTTTGTTTATGCAGGTTCTGTCTCTTTATATTTACAATACCAGAAATTAAGAATGAAAAGATTTCAAAATATTTATTAATTTATTTAAACAATGGTTCAAATAAATTGGATTTAAAATTTGAAATAATTATAAATGTTTTAAAATAAATATTTTTAATGAAATTAATGTATTTTTCAAAACAAATTGTGAGAAGAGTGATTTTGTTCTACATTTTTATAAACCTCTTCAATGTGTGGCTAATGAAAGACATCTGGATTCTCCCACCTTCTGCATTCATTCTGTTTAGGTATCACAGATCAGATGATCTCTGGAAAACTCCACTGTACACTCATGAGAGAATAAGAGGGAAAGGCATGTAACACGTTAGTATTAGTATGAAAATAAAAAGGGAGTGAGAAAGGTAAACCATTTCTTCACATTATTAGGAAAATAGTTTTGATATTTCATAGCCCCTTTAAGGACCTTAGAGATCCCAAAAGTCCCCAAACCACGCTTTGAGAAGATCACAATTTGAGAATAACTGTTTTCAATCCCATTACTGGGTATATACCCAAAGGATTATAAAACATTCAATTATAAAGACACATGCACATGTATGTTTATTGTGGCACTGTTTACAATAGTAAAGACTTGGAACCAGCCCAAGTGTCCATCAGTGATATACTGGATAAAGAAAATGCGGCACATATACACCATGGAATACAATGCAGCCATAAAAAGGGATGAGTTCATGTCCTTTGCAGGGACATGGATCAAGCTGGAAACTATCATGCTCAGCAAACTGACACAAGAACAGACACCCAAACACCGCATGTTCTCACTCATAAGTGGGTGTTGAACAATGAGAACACATGGACACAGGGGAACATCACATACTGGGGCTGGTCAGTGGTGGGGGTTCTAGGGGAGGGATAGCAGGGGTTGTGGAGGTTGGAGAGGGCTAACATTAGGAGAAATACCTAATGTAGATAAGGGGAGGGATGGATGCAGCAACCCCCATAGCAAATGTATACCTATGTAACAAACCTGCACGTACTGCACATATACTCCAGAACTTAAAGTATAATTTTAAAAATGCAAAAAGCAACATAAAGAGAAGACAAAAAATTTTAAAAAGAAAACAAAAAGAGAATACCTGTTTTATTTATCCTCATAAAAATGCTATAAATTCTATTACTCTCCTTTCACAGATGTGGAAATTAATGTCCAGAAGGGTTAGGGAAACTACCTAAAGTTACACAGCTAGTAAGTGGAAGAGCCAGGACTTGAAGCAAAATATAGATCCTTAACCTTTATGCTAGACTGCCTTTATAGCAGCCTGTACATAGCTACACAGCTCCTTGTCTTGCTATACCGACCATTTAGAGGTCAATGATTGTCCTTGTCTACCTCATCTACTTGATTATTTAATATCCACTTATCATTATCTGTTTGTCTATCTACTTGTCCATCTGTCCATCATTCGTCTACTGGAGATAATAGTATATCTATCATCTATTATTGGAGTGATCATTTGTAATTTATCTTTGTACCTCCTTTCCTGACAATGTCTGGTGATGTAATTTGAGTAAATGAATGAGTAAAAGCATGGGCAGTTTTTTTGTGTGTTGATACAAGTAACATTATGAATGAAAAAATAACTACTTCAATGATTGCTTCAGCCCCTACTATAGCCCCAACTATATGATGTATAATTTCTTGTGTTAAAGCTAGGAATAGGTGGAAATAGGGCAGCCTTTGCAATAGATTCTGTAATAAGTAGTGCTGGAAATACAGTGAGAGAAAGCTGAGATCTAAAGCTATTTCAACACTCTGCTTGTGAGTCAGAAGTACACCAGTCAATTTGAAGTTCACATTCTTAGCAAAACCTCACTTGCCTTTCCAGTATTGAGTTCACACTGGATGGCTTCAAATTATACATTGTGATAAGCTTAGAAAGTCTGCTCCCAGCCTTTCAGTTCAACCACATAAATATCCATGGGTCCTTTGTGCCTTCAGTTGTGAACATCAATAATTTAATAGACCTGGAACATGAGAAGTAGGAAAGAAAGCTCTTGAGCTCATATACCCAACAATATTTCATCATGGTCAATCTCATTCAAATGCTGGTGTTAGGCAACGAACACTTGGTTTATAGTTTTATGCTGAGTTGATTGTTGAAAGTAGTACTTAGCACATCACCACAAATATGGGGGTCTGATGTGACCCACAGAATGACACATAGGGCTATACAGGCTGGCATTTTAATTAGAAAAACAATGACATAACTAAACTATTGCTTTACTTTGCCTCTCTAATGGAAAGTTCTGAAAAAGAAACGTAACTGGTTGTGAGTAGGTAAAACAGAAAAATAAGAGAAAAGGGAATATTTCTGTGCTTATCTTAGGTTAAATAAATCTTACTAAATACATTTCCTGATTATTCTCAAAGCATGCCTTGCTTCCTCTCCAATCAGGGTCTTACCCTCATTACCAACATCCCAAGTCATTGTCTCATTTCAATTTTGACCTGCAGACACTCTAGAGTTGTGAAAAATTTGTTGTTCTTAAACTCCTTCTGACCAGGAAAGAGCCAAAAGGGATCAGGGCTCTAGGTGAATAAACCTTTGGTAGACAGAGAAGTGTCAGGAAGCCTCAGAGGAAATCACACTCCAAAAAATGCCTATCTCACTCATGATAATCTTTCCAGCCTGTATACTCTTGTTCAATCCCTCAACAGACTAGAAGTCGTTAAGGCAGATTGCCACTCCTTTTCCAAAAGAAAATGCCTCTGTTGGGGCGATTATTAAAAAGTCAGGAAACAATAGATGCTGATGAGGCTGTGGAGAAATAGGAATGCTTTTACACCGTTAGTGGGAATGTAAATTAGTTCAACCATTGTGGAAGACAGTGTGGCAATTCCTCAAGGATCTAGAACCAGAAATACCATTTGACTCAGCAATTCCATTACTGGGTATATACCCAAAGAAATAGAAATCATTCTACTATAAAGACACATGCACACATATGTTTACTGCAGCACTATTTACAATAGCAAAGGCATGGAACCAACCCAAATGTCCATGAATAATAGACTGGATAAAGAAAATGTGGTACATATACTTCATGGAATACTATGTAGCCTTAACAAGGAATGAGATCACGTCCTTTGCAGGGACATGGATGAAGCTGGAAGCCTCATCCTTAGCCAACTAACACAGGAACACCAAGCCAAACACCACATGTTCTCACTCATAAGTGGGAGTCGAACACTGAGAACACATGGACACAGGGAGGGGAACAACACACACCAGGGCCTGTTGTGGTGTAGGGGGTGAGAGGAGGGAACTTAGAGGATGGGTCGATAGGTGCAGCAAAGCACCATGGCACATGTATACTTATGTAACAAAGCTGCACATTCTGCACATAGATCCTGTTGTTGCTGTTCTTTTAGAAGGAATAAAGGAAAAAAAAAGAATCGAAAGAAAAGAAAATGCCTCTGTTGTAGTATGTTGCCTGCGTGGCACCTGAAGCTGGGTGATTCAGTTCCATTCACCTCACCTCATCACCTCCTGCTTTAAAAAACACAAAACGATGACCATAGTCCATTAACAGTAACAGAAAATCTAACCAACGATGAAAGAGTGACACCTCTGGATGATCACTGAGGAAAAATGCAATTAATAGTGACAAAGATGGAAAATAACCTGTTACAAGAGTACACTGAGACGAAACAATTAATTAAAAAGAAATGGCTGGAAATCATTATTTGATAAATGCTAAATATTAAAAAGAAAAATCAGCTAAATGATATTCTATTTTATGATGGTAATTCACTCAAATGTAGATAATCCAAAGAGAGATGATAATGAGTAGACATTTCCCAAGGAAATGTTTATTTAACAAGAATACAAATTATTAATGTTTTTGCCTTCTAAGATAAGAGAAATACAGTAATACCTTCTAGAACAGTTTTGCTCCAAGCAGTGACTTTTGGAACAGTGATTGTATATGATGAATAATATGACCTTTTATATGCTATTATCTGCCTCATTTGAAGTTCAACAGATGTATTACCACAATTAAATATTTCCAGCTAAAATACCAATTCTGGGAACAATTACCATATTCATTTTGAAACCTTCTCATTCACTAATCTCTATTGTCTGTGAAGGTCTGGGCTTCCTGTGCTTCTAGTATGGTTCAAAGTATTGAGTCACTGGACTCACTTCCCGAGGCAGGTAGGATTTTAGAGACTGCTCATGGCCTCGGCTTCAGCTATGTACCTAGACACAGTCCACACACACGCATTCAACTCTGAATTCTGATTATTTACCTGCACTTTCATTTTGACCTCCTCTCTTATTTGGGACTTGATGCTTACCACTGTTTTTCTAATCATAATCTTGGTGGTGTGTTGCCTTCATGAGTTGATCAAGATGCTGAAGTATTTGCCGCAGAAATTACCCTGGCTGATTTCAGCAGAAAAAATCATTAAAGGCATATTAACTAGTTCACAGAATGTCTGGGAAGCCAGAAGCTTTTGAGATCAAGTAGTAAACAGAGATTGTATGTGATAAATATATGTATAACTTATACGTATATGTAGTAAAGTCTAACATCTAAAATTACGGGGCAGAACTAATCTTATGAAGACGCCTCTACTGCTCCCACTAAGTTGTAGGTGCCACTGCTTGCACTAGCAACACCTCTAGCACTGGGCACAGGGAGCTTCTGTTAGAGGTCTGTGTGGTTGAGCCTGTGCATATTTTTCATCTTTGCCACCAGAACCATGCCATATCACTTATTCAGGAAGCATGAGGGTGGCAGAGCAAAGAGGCTTCTGACAAGCATGAGACGGGTCATCCTGACCACTTAATGATTGGATTTCACCAAGGCTAACCTAATTACTTTCACTACAAAGTGCCCAATATACCAACAGAAGAAGCTAACACTGTTTCCCCAGCATGGCACTGTTTCTTGGAGAGGAATAGTTGGTCTTCCATTGGTAGTTTGGTTATATTGTACCCCTTCCATCACTGAAGGTGGCAGGTAATACACATTCCAGGTGTCATGTCTTTTCTACTTATCAAACTTCTAATATTGTAACCATTCATGAACTTTCAGAATGCCTTTTCTATCACCACAGTATTCCAAAGAAGTACTGGAGGATATATGTTTTCATGAAATAAGCATAAAAAGTAGGCTAATGCCTAGAAGTTCACAAGTCTTGCCATTTTCCCCAACACTTAGAAATGGCTAGCTTGATAGAACAAAGGGGTGCCTATTGATTAAGGATCATTTATGGCCCCTACCAGGAGGCAACACTCTGTGAGACTGGTTGTTATCTTACAGGATCTAATCATGCCTTAAATCAGCAGCCAGTATATTGAACAGCCTTTCACATAGAAAACACAAGTCCAAGAATGAAGAGGGTGGTGGTAGAAGTGACCTCTCATTATCATTCCTACCACTCCATTTGGAAGAACTTCGTTTTCCACTTCCAAGCCTTTCCATTTTATGGGTTTGTAGATCTTACTGCTCAGAGAAAGCATGGCTCCACTAGGAAGTACATTTCTAGTACTGGAGGCCTGGAGCTTGAGATTCTCCCTGGCCATTTTTCAATTCCTTGTGTGGCTAAACCAATGGGTAAGAAGGGATCTTTATTTTGGGCTAGGTGACTGATCCCATTTCTGAGGAAGAAAATAGCCTGCCAAACTGTGGGGAGAAAGGAAGACTATGTCTGAAATCAAGAGAATTCTCTATGGCAACTGCAAATACTCCCTCAGCCAATAGTCCTGGTCAATAAAAACCTACAACCAACCAATAAAAACACAACATCAAGAACTTAAATATTATAGGAGTGAAAGTTTTGATCATCCCAATGAGTAAAGAACTTTGTTCACCCCATGTGCTGGGAGAGGGTAAGGAGGTCACAGAATGGAGAGTGAGGGAAAGACATGGTGACTTTTAACCTTGGTGACTAGCCATAGCAGGAGAACTCTAGGGGCTATGTTTTGTGACATATGTTTTTGTATGAAGAACACCAGAGGTAGATGATATTCTGGCTTCGGGTAAGACTGTGGCCAATTTGAAATCAGCCTGTGATGATGTGGTAGCTTACTGAATGTTTAATGTCCTCTGGATTGAGAATATGACTGCTTTATCCAGAAGAAGGGCAAGAATGGACGTTGAGGCATCAATTGTTCACTGCATTCGTCTACTCTTCACCCTTTCCATTCTGCTCTGTGCCCTGGCAGAGGTTGACCTGCATGGGCTACATGAGCAGACTCCTATTCTGACTTCAGATTGATTCTGGCCAGTAAGTAGCCCTGGCAGTAGAACAGAGGAAAATAAAATCATATTATTTGTTATCCCATCTCCTTACTTACAAGGTTGCTTCAAGTTGGCTGTGAATCTCCGCGAAAAGCCGTGGCTACTGTCAGGCAACCATCGCATCATAATTTTCTCCTTCTAGGTTCTGGCAGCTTCTCCTTTCTATTGCTCCTTCAGTTTCAGAAATGCAAAATCCTTCCCACTCTTCTGCTAGCTTCAGAATGCTTCATTATCCATTGGGGATTTCCCTACTCTTAAATAGTTCTTTTATTAAGCTGTCTTATATTAAACTACCCAAGAGAGCTGTTCACTTCTTTCCAGAACATTGACAGAAAAAAGAGCTAAAACTTACATAGTTCTTAATATAAGCTAGGATCTGTTTAAGTGCTTTATACATGTTAATCTTTATAATAACTATACAGGATACTATTATCACCCCCATTGTACAGGTGAGAAAACTGAGGCAGAGGGAATTAATGAACTAGTTTCTGATCTTTTTCCAATTTTTCTTTTCTCTCAGTTTCTTTTTTAAATTCTATTTTCCTTATTCTTACAACAAGCACAGTTCTTCTGATAAATGATTTAGTAGACTTCAGCTTCTATAACTTAATCAAGATGGCAAGACAACTGATCCTTTCATTAGGATTAAATTTTGAGAGATATTCCCATCATTATACTACTCTTCTGCTCGGGGGACACTGATCAGTCAGTGTTCGGCAGACTTTAGGTTTCACAATGATAAACCTCTACATTTTACGACCCTCAATTCCCATGGTGGCAGCAAAACCATGGAAGTCCTGGTTAAGAGAGATTAATGGATTTCCTAAATGTCTGCATCTGGTTTTCTAGAATAAATTTTTCTCTAGATCAATTTTAAAGTAACAGTATAAAATCATACATGTATACATGTAATCAAAGAGCCAAGGAAACAGGGGACAAGAGCGAAGGTATGGACTACCCAAAATCAACTGTATTATGAAATAAATTAGGAATCTTCATTGCAAGCGCCAGTAACTCAGCTTGAAATAGCTTAAGTTATAGGTTATTAACTTATATGGCTGAAAAAGAAAGGATGAACAAGCATGTCTGCACTTGGGGACCCAAATGGCAGTACCAGGCTGTTCTCTGTTTTGTGTCTTTGTAACTTGCTGTGGCAGCCTCAGGTTCTCTAATGGGGACTGGCTTCTTATGTGTGATGTGGACACTGGGGGAAGAGTGGCCACAGCCAGCTTTAGCTTTCCATCATCTCAGCTTAGCAACCCCAGAGGGATAAGAGAAGCTTTAATTTTCTCGGCATTGATCTAGAAGACACCAGGGAAGGACTCTGGTTTAACCTAAGACACATGCTCATCCCTGTGTTACCCTTCCTACTGTGGTCAGAAGGAAGGGTAATTTTGATTGGCCAAACCTAGATTATATTCCGATAACTGTGACCAAAGAGTGGAGTAGAATAATTGAAAGCCTCACTAAAACTACTTAAAGGAGGGAAGGAATGATTATCTAAAAGATACAGGACATAGTTCCAGAAGATAGAGAGTAATAGATACTGATGTAGTGAAAAACGAGACATTTACTGGTGAAGTGCTAAAGAATGTTTAGCCACCGCCCACCTCCCCTTGGCCCCGGAAAAAGCCCTGATTTGTAACATTTATCCATTTCTGTAGAGTGAATACTCCTACTATTGCCAATTTCAAGCAACCAATGTGCTATTACTGAATGCGGAGTTTGGAAGATAGTTACATTAGCATATCATTTTATAGTTTTCCCCCATTCAAATACAAAAGAAAGAAATAATCTCAAGGGCATAGATAATAGTAAAATGCAGTAAAGTCACTGGAAGTAATGCATTTGAATATATTACCTTTGGTTTAATACAATTATTTAAGTGTAAGTTTATATCATTTAATATTTAATAATAGCTGTGTTTAACAATTGGCTCACACATAAATTTTTTCCAAAAATAATAATTGGCCATACAAGTGGGCTCTAGCATACAACATAGGATTAAAACATAACTAGTCAACATGTGATGTAAAATTAATAACTATCAGCACACCAGGGCAGCCACAATAGGAAGAAATAATTGGCACCTCTTTTCTAACAAGTTCAGGTGACTGAAATCTTACGATGCATGACAGCTTCTGATTCCTGTCCATAGCCAACCTGGAAAGGTCTGGAGCTGCAATCTAATCTCTGCCATGGTGCTGAGAGTGCAGGTAAATATCATAGGGTCACTCAATAGAGGGAAGACACAGCGAGCCTGACTACAAAAAAACAAATCTCCCTCTACCTTTTTTTCCTCCTACAATTGCACTTAGTCTCAAAGTTCTATATACACACAGATACTTCAAGATAACCCTAAAGCCCTTCTTCCCTTCTCTCCTTCTAGACTTACTGAAAGCCTATTATGTGTCCAGCACTGTAGCATAGGTGGAGTCTGACTGTGGTACACCAATATAAAGTGCCACCCTAACAGACCCCATGGTTACATATACATATATTTCTCATACAATAAATCTAAAAATGGTACTATTATTAAAAGTATTATAGATCCTATAATTCTCACCATCTGTAGGATGTGTATTTCTTATTGCACAGATGGTTTATCTTGAATTATCCATAAATTTCCTTTAAAGCAAGAAGAGCTGATTTCCTATTTTGGGTGGTGTGACCTGAATTTTTAAATTCCTTTTCCAGAAATTATCATACATTGGCAAAGACATCTGGTCACTTACCTTGTAAATATAGGACTCCCCACGAAGTCCACCCTGACGCATGATTACATATGCCAAATATGCTGAAATAGGCCCTACAAAGCCATGAAACAGCTGCTAGGCTGCTCTAATCCTCCCACTTCCTTTATGTTCTAACTTCCTCAACTTCTTCCTATTTATACAAAAGTTACTTTATTCTCTGTCCTCACAAAAGCTTAAATGCAATGTATGCTTGCCTGCTTGCTTTATTTATAAATAAGCATTGTGATTTTTTTTTTTTTTGCTTTTTTACATGATGTTCTCAAATGGTTTTACAACTTCTACTTTATTTTATTGTTTGTATAAATGTATAGGGTACAAGTGTAATTTTGTTACATGTATATATTGCATACTGGTGAAATCAGGGCTTTTATTACTATATCCATTGTCAGAATAATGTACACTGTACCTATTAAGTAATTTCTCATTATTCATCCCCTCCCAACCCCTAAACCTTTTGAGTCTCCATTGTTTGTCCTTCTACACTCTATGTCCATGTGCACATATTATTTAGCTCCCACATATAAACGAGAACATGCAGTATTACTTGTGTGTCTGAGTTATGCAAAAACTCATGTGTCTGAGAATATGCAAAATGTCTGTGTGTATCTGAGTTGTCTCACTTAAGATAATGGCCTCCAGTTTCATACACATTACTGCAAAAGATTTGATTTCATGAGTTCATCCTTTTTTATGGCTGAATAGTATTCTATAGTGTATATATGCCATATTTTCTTTATGCAGTCATCCATTGATGGAAACCGATATGGTTTGGATGTTTGTCCCCTCCAGATCTCATCTGGAAATATAATCTCCAGGGTTGGAGGTGTGGCCTGGTAGGAGGTGTCTGGATCATGGGGGTGGATTTCTCACAAATGGCTAAGTGCCATTTTTTTGGTGATGAGTGAGTTTACATGAGATCCTGTTGTTTAAAAGTGTTTCACATCTCCTTCTCTCTGTCTTGGTCTCTCCGTCACTATGTGATACACAGGCTTCCCCCTTCCCTTTCTGCCATTATTGCAAGGTTCTTGAGGCCTTCACCAGAAACTGAGCAAATGACTTGCTTTCTTTACAGCTATGTTTCTTATACAGCCTGTAGAATCATGAGCCAATTAAATCTCTTTGCTTTATAAATTATCCAGCCCCACATATTTATAGCAATGCAAGAACAGACTAATACAGACACTTAGGTTGATTCCATATCTGTGCTATCGTGAGCAGTGCTGTAATAAACATATAAGGTCAGGTATCTTTTTTACATAATGACTTTTTTTCCCTTTGGGTGGAGGCATTGCTGAATCAAATGGCAGTTCTATTTTTAGTTATTTGAGAAATGTCTGTATCATTTTCCACAGAGGTTGTACTAATTTACTTTTCATCAACAGTGTATAAGCGTTCTCTTTTCTCCACATCATCACCAACAACTGTTATTTTTTGACTTTTTGATAGTAGCCATTTTGACTGGTGCAAGACGATGTCTCATTGTAATTTTGATTTGCATTTCTTTGTTGATTGATGATGATGGGCTTTTTAAAATGTGATTGTTGGCCATTGGCATGTCTTCTTTTGAAAATGTTCGTTTATGTCCTTTGCTCACTTTTTAATGGAATTATTTGTTGTTGTTGCTGCTGCTGAGTTGCGTTGTAGTTCCTTATAAATTCTGGATATTA
This sequence comes from Cheracebus regulus, assembly GCA_963574635.1. Classification (NCBI taxonomy): domain Eukaryota; kingdom Metazoa; phylum Chordata; class Mammalia; order Primates; family Pitheciidae; genus Cheracebus; species Cheracebus regulus. The sequence goes on from CAUYQU010105238.1 coordinate 27,902, forward strand.
GTCCACTGTTGGATGAATAGTTTGCAAATAAGTATTTTTTCCATTTTGCGGGTTTTCTGTTCATTCTGTTGATCATTTCTTTTGCTGTGCAGAAGCCTTTTAGTTTAATATAGTCCCATTTGTCTATTTTTGGTTTTGTTGCCTGCTTTTGAGGTCTTGGTTATGAATTCTTTGCCTAGACCAATGTCCAAAAGAGTTTTCTCTAGATTTTTTTCTGGTATTTTTCTGGTATTGTTTCCAGTCTTGCATGTAAGTCTTTCATCCATCTTGAGTTGATTTTGCATATGGTGAGACATAGGCATCCAATTCCATTCTTTTGCATATGGTAATGCAGTTTTATGGGCAACATTTATTGAAAAGCATGTCTTTTCCTCACAGTATGTTCTTGTTGACTTTGTCGAAGATCAGTTGGCTATAAGTATGTGCTTTTATTTCTGGCCAACCTCAAGTTTATTCCAGTTTTGGTCATCATTTACCTGCCATGTATTCTCATTCCTGATTTCTGAATAGGCGATTGGAGAAGCAGTTTATTCTCAGCTCTGGCTTAAGTTGTTGAGCCCAACATGCACTAGTAATGATTTTAGTCTAAAAGAAAATATATTAAAAGCAAGTTTTGATTTTCTCTGTGTTTGTTTTACCTTCAGAATCTTGGGGAAACAAAAAAGAAACTGCAAAACTATCTCAAAAATTTGCCCCTAAAGAGAAGCATTTCTAGATCTAGTATAGCTAAACAATTTAGCTATACTAGCTTGGTTTTATATCTCAAGACTTAGTTGAGAATTCCCAACTTTTGTAGGTGTCTTAGCCAGTTTATGCTGCTATAACAAAATACCATAAATTAGGTGGCTTGTCAACAACAGAAATTTATTTATCAGAGTCCTGGAGCCAGGGAAGTCCAAGATCAAGGCACCACCAGATTCAATGTCTGGGCCCGTCTGGCAGAGCCCTCATGACATAATCACTTCCCAAAGACCCTACTTCCCAGTACCATTGCATGGGGGTTAGGATTTCAAACTATAAATATAGGAGGAGCACATATATTTAGACCACAGCAGTAGGGAAATCAGGACAGCAAAATACCTGAACCTCTCAAGATCCAGATTCCAGACTCTCAATGCCCCAGTCTCCATGATGAGAAAGATCTGGGGCCAAACCACTGTGCCAAAGAAGACATCACATCTTTTTAAGTGGATACAAAAGTTTTCTTCATGAAATCTTTTATTGTATGCCAATTTTCACAAAAGGTTTCAAATAGAGGAAAACAAGTTTAGTTGGGTAAAACCAAAAGGCATATTCATTATCAAGGAATAAATCTCATGGATATCAAACTGAACCTCCAAGGCCCATCATGCAATAAATATATCTCTACTTTTTCTGTCTTTTATATTTTCAGTTTATAGTAGCTATAAATATAGTAGTGCATGAAATTTGCTGAAGTATAATAATGAGCTGGCATTTCTGACCAGAAGCTGAACTGTACAACCTCATCTCTTCCCCACTGTCATCAACTCAGATAACATTGTGAGCTTTGGTTATTAGTCCCCAAATGACATTTAATTATAGTTCTAATTTGAGGTCTTATGGTTATTCTTCTAAATTGAGGTACGCTCAGTGAAGTCTTTGTAAAATGATTCAGGCATAATTCACCAAGCAATTGAAGAACAAATATACACATGCTTTCGGTTTATCTCTGTTGGTAAAAATTGTATAGCTTATATTTCTTTTCCTAATCCCTTTTCTTCCAAATTAGGAAATAACTGAGTTCGGTTAAGCAACCGTAGAATCTAAATTGTATCAGAAAAACATCACCTGCTAAAAGGTATTTTCTACAGAGAAAGTCAAGTGTATACCCCGCATATGTACAAGGTGCTGCTGTTCCTTCCGAGGCCTGTTTTGGATTCTATCAAGCAGCAAGAGTGAAGGGCATGGCAAATTTTTGTGAAGAATATCAAAGGAATTCTTAGATGTCACATCTTTATTATTGCTTGTCATATTATAGCTTTCTTTTCTATGTTTACTTTTTCATCAATTCTTTTTAATTAAAGAATTTAACTTCTTTTCAAGATTCATGGTGAATACTCATTTTGTTCTCAAATGAAATTGTTCCTATGCAATTATTTTGTGTAATTCACATTTTGATTTTTTTAAAGGAAAGTTTGTGATACAAAAATTGGGCAGTAGGATTTTGTGTTTCATTTCACATTGAACTTCAGAAATACCAAACTATTTATAAATAGTGATACAGTTTCTTATAGTCTTTTCTCCATAAGCCCTATGAAAAAAAGATTAAAAAATAGGGCTGTCTTTTTTACAAAAAAAAGCCTACCCTCTAACATGGGTCTGGCACTTAATAGCCACTCAAATACTTGCTCATTAAAATTCAACTATATATATATTCTACAACTATGTAACTTTTCATTTATCTATTTATTATTTCATACCAGTCAAGAAAATCAATGCCATTTTTAAAATCTTTTTTCATTTATACATATTTGTTACATTGAATATGGATTTTAAGATAAAGGAAGGCTAATGTAGGCAATAAAATGTTTCTACCTAACATTGTTAAGTGGAAATAATGTGGTTTTCTTGATGGGCAGTTGCCAGTTAAAAAAAAAAATGAGCCTTCATCCTAACAAGAAAATGTTATGCCTGCATGTTATATTTTACCTTACTCCTTATAAAACATTCCAAGATTTTCTCAACACTTACTCTGATGACAAGCAAGTCCCAGTTCCCACAATCTGTAAAATGGGGATCATAATTCTACCTACTCCCTGGCGTTGTTGGAAAGATAAAGTGAAATCAGATACTCAGTCCTTTCTGGCCATGTTGGGCACACTGAGGGTTCCCTACAAAGCAATTATTTCACTTTTCTCTCTCCTACTGACTGTTCCACAAGCTCTCACTTTCCTGACACAGAGTAATCAACAACTGTGGCAGATAATCCTGTCCCAGGGGCTGATGAAAGGGCTTCCCTTGGATCTCTGGTTGGAGATAAGAACAGCAGATGGTCTGCTATAAAACAGAAAGCTAATGATCTCAGATCAAGAGAGAAAGGTTTCATTTTACCAGCAGCAATACCTGGGCAGTTTCATGTACCTTGAAAGTGTTCAGTTTCTAATGGAATTTCCAAGTAGCTATTTTTTTTCACTGTTATAAAAGAACGTGAAGTCCTAATTAGCCTGAGGGATTCAGGAATATTGCAACGACATGGTTTGCCCTGCCCTCCTGCACCTGCCATGTCTCAGACATGATTTGGGCAGCATCCGCCCATGGAGATTGCAGTATCTAGCTTCCCACTCTGACGGCTTTGCTGACAGTTTACAAAGCCAAGCAGCCCAGAGGAGCAAAATGGAAAAGATTATTTGAAAACTGCTTCTGTGATCAGTGGAGACTTCACAAGAGGAAGGGCATCTTGTCCTTTCCCGATCCCACATAAACATTCAGGCAGGTACATAGAAGAGGGACGTGTAATTGCCTTGTGGCCTTGTCAGATCCCGTTGTCTCCTCTTTTGACCGCTCTGGTCTTTTAGCATAAGAAAAAATGAGGCTTAGCGCTTTCCCTGTAAATAAGGAAAATGAACCAGTGTTCCTGAGGATCTGAGAAAAGGTGGGATTGAATTGTAAACAAGAAATTTTTATGGAATAAATCAAGTGAGCGATTTCTAATAGCGATATAGTTAGATCCTGGGAGATCTGGTCTTTTTACATGCCCTGTAAGACTGGTCACCATGTTGCCCAAATTATAATCTATTCTTGATTAAATCAACACTTAAACCTCCAAATAGTTCATCTCATGTTATTAATTTGAATTAAACAGTGAACCATTTCTCATATATTTATTTCTCTTCTCTAGATAAACACAATCTTAGAAACTTGGTTAGACATCAGAGGTCTGAAGACGGTCTTCTATTCTTAGTTTTCATTTTCCTTGAACAGAGGAGGCAGTGGAATACACAGCAAAGCTTGGTATACAAGCTTATATACCTGGGTTTAAGAGCCACGTCCACTGAAAAACGCATAAGTTTAGGTATATCTTTTAGGGTCACTGGATTGCTGGTTCTTTATTTGTAAAATGAGAGTAATGACTGACTTCACCACCAATAGCCAAGATTGTTGTGAAGGTAAAAATAATATGTGAAAACCGGATTTGCAAGTAGAAAGCCATTGGCTATTGTTGTTATTAGAAGTGAAAACTCTTTTTTTTCTTTCTTTTGCTGTTTCTTTCTTTCTCCTTTTCTCTCTTTTTCTAAAATAAATAAATAAAAAATAATAATAATAAAAAGGAAGTGAAAACTATTTTCTTTAAGCAAAATCTAGCTAATCAAATAAGTATTTATTGAGTAACTTTCAATAATAGACAACCTTTGAACTCAAAGAAATATGAGTATGAATCTTAATTCTGTCATTTACTGGCTGAACGATGCTGCATACGTAATCTAGGCTTTCTGAGCTTCAACCTCCCCATCTGTGAAGTGGAGCAATACTCATTACCCCACTGGGCTGTGGGCATTCAAGGACACGACATGTATAGAGCATCTGGCCCAAGGTCAGTCAGTTCCCTTTTCCTGTTACCTCAGTGACACTGGTGTTGGCACAGAGAACAATGCTAATAATACAAAGAACAATTCTTTTGTAAACATGAGAAGAACAACAACAGTTCTTCCCATCCAGCCCCTAAAGTGTTATTTTTCTTCTTCCACTTGCCCCCCGCTGCAAAATCATACAGTATGCTAACTTCTCATCCTGGGCAGTCACAACTGATTTGTTTTTCTTTTTCTTTCTTTCTTTCTTTCTTTTTTTTTTTTTGAGACAGAGTCTCGCTCTGTCTCCCAAGCTGGAGTGCAGTGACACGGTTTTGGCTCACTGCAACCTCTACCTCCCTGGATCAAGCCATTCTCCTGCCTCTGCCTCCTAAGAAGCTGGGATTACAGGCACCTGCCACCATGCCTGGCTATTTTGTGTATTTTTAGTAGAGTTGGGGATTCACCACGTTAGCCAGGCTGGTCTCAGACTCCTGGCCTCAAGTGATCCACCTGTCTTAGCCTCCCAAAGTGCTGGGATTACAGGCATAAACCACTGCAACTGGTTGGGAATTTTTAAAATTCAAATTACTTCATAAATACTAATAAGATCTACTGACAGGCTGAGAAGCTGAACTTCATCAGTATTTACAGGGTGTAAGTAGACACTTAGCCATTGTAAAGATGGGTTTGTCTACTCCAATATATGTTATTAACTCTGTTGTAAGATGCCATGGGAATAAACTCAGTCTCTTTGTATTTGGGAGTCTCTCCCCATTTTATTTCACGTATTTTCAGACTTAGGAAACAAAAAGGAATTTTATCTAGCTTTGCTCTCTTACATGTTGATACGGAGACGACCCCAGTGTTCGTGCCCAAATTCAATTTCTGAGTTTATTCACATTTACTCCTAATAAATTTAGCAAATTAGATTACTTGTGCTGTTTTTAAATGGCAGACTAAAGCAATTTACTTAATTCCAAATTTGATTATTTTTCTTTTTATTTAGAAGCAAATTGTAGAAAACCTACCATATCATTGCTTTTGAGGGTAACCATTAATGGGATTAAATCAATGGACTTTTAGAGACTTTCCTTATTAGTATGCAGCAAATTAGGCCTTATTGGCACAGGCAGGCTTGGCCTCATCTTAGTGAGCTATCATTATGAGCAACCACGTTCTTAAAACTTACAGCCAATTTTGAGCACTCTCAGTAAGTCTTGGTGGTGTTTATGAAGCATTTTGAACTCTCTGTTTCTTTCTTTTTATTTTAATTCCCTAAATATCTTCTGCTAGTCTACCCTATGCTCATAAAGCTTAGATCTTGGTGCAGTTGTGATTACCAAAGAAGAGAGCAATTAGTTCTGGGAGAGGGGGCACGAGAAAAAATGAAAATTTTATCAGAATTCTAGTAACTTGAAAAGGTTCAAAGGAAAGCACATAGAGACTCCCAGCCCATTGGGTTGGCTCAGGTGGGATGGAAAGAGCAAAGCCCCAGTCCTTTAATGCTGATGGCAGTTTCTTTACCTCCTTTGGAGAGCTTGGTACTTTTCCAGGCAGGATTTTCTAAGGTACAAGAAAGTGCTAGGATAAGAATGAAAAGAGAGCCCTTCTCTGCAAGAATTTTGATTGCTCTTTAGTCTTAAAACATTTAAAGTGGTGTAGGGCTCAATGAACTCTTTTGAAGTTGTGTAAGTATGGGGTTCAATAGAATAGACTGTGGTTCAAATGGTCTATTTTCCAGTGGATGCCAATTTGGATGTACATTTTTTTCCCTTGTATTTCCATCTAGAGAAGAAGCTATTTTATTTACTGTTCCCAGATCGTTCCTATTTCTTTGTTTTTGAGTGGACAGTAAAATGTCACTCAGGATCCAATTTCTCCTTGAAAAAGGAGCCACGGCCAGTCACTGGAATCTAAGGTAGATAAACAGTCATGCCACCAGTAGTGGTAGAGGTAGTTGTGATGGTGGCCAAACAGAGCACTGACTATGTGCCAAGCACCCTGCTGAAGTTCAGCTGGTGACAGAGCTGTCTTTCAAGCCTCTTGCATGATTTATATGAGCTTAACTGGACTATATCTGTCACTCAAGGTTTGGAGGAAAGAAGAGGGGATAGGAAGAAGCCACAAGGACAAATGGTGGCAACAGAGGCACTGGCTGAGTTCTGGGGTCATGGCAGAATCTGGATCCTTGGCAAGGGTGGGGAAAAGAAGAGACTTAGAGCCTGTTCTAACTGCTTTATCTACATGGTGGCATTTTATCCTTAACACACCTTCAAGAGACAAATACTGCAGGTTACAAGCCCATTCCACAATCCTGAAATCCAAAAGTTTCTGCGACACAGAAGGGTTTTATTAGCAATCTTATTTGACAGCAAAATCTGACCTGAATTAATATAAGGACTATTTATGTCCTCTATTTTTCCCAGTTGGTATGTATCTCTAAATGTTTCACTGCAGACACAATGATACTCAAGGGTATTTGCACAAACCTTGGAGAGGATTTTACATAAAATATGGTATATAAACCCCATAAAATATCCAAAGTCTTAAAATTCTGAAATCTGAAATATTCCTGGCCCAAAGATTTCAGAGAAGTAGTTGTAGATCCAATTTACAGATGACAAGGATGAGGCTTTGAGAAGTTTAGGAACCTGGAAAAGTCAAACAGCTTTTAAGTGTATAGCCATTTCCCCAGCATGCTTTATGTGGATCCTGTGGTTATCATGGAATTTAGGGACAATTGATGAGTGCTACCATTGAATGGAGACAATATTAAGAAATTGTTTTTGTTTGTCAACCTTTAAACAGTATTCTGACTATAACCAAACATTATAAATGAAGAAAAACAAACATAAGTAACTCCAGTGGGATGATCAGTGATAGCAAGAGGCAGATTCTAGAGCCTGTTCGAACACTGGAATGATGGTTATACTAGGTCTGGACAGTTTCAATCCCTGAAGGAAATATACCTCCCTGTTACTTGTACCCATTTGTCCTGGTTCTGGCATCTGAACTTCAGGAAGAAGGGAGAAGGAAATTATGAGTCATTGGATTTCTTTAGGGTTTTTTTATTTCAAGAAATAAAGAACCTGTTCAAAATAGCTTAGGAGGAAGGTGTAGATGAGCAGGAGGCATTACAATTGTAAAGGAGCATCCCTGCTAACCTAGTTCTGGACTTTCCAAATCTGGAATGTCATCAGATATTTTTTCTCCATCACTTCTCTGGGCTTTCAGAGTCTCTTATCTCCTCTTCTCCCTGAACATCTGCTTCTTTCTTGTTTTTGCAGACTGGATTCATCTGACAGGCTCCAGCAACACTGACTTGCCTTTGGGCCAACTCTGATGTCGCAGCCAGCTCCACCTTCCCCAGCCATCTGACAACATCTTTTTATTTTTTATGTTTTTGAGAAAGGGAATCTGAGACATGTGGCCCTTGGTATAATTAGTTGGAACCAAGAGAACAGGGTCACCTAACGCAGACATCGCCTCCAAAGTGATACTGTTTAGCAGACGTGTGTCTCTCAGTCTATGTGCCTCATGGGGTATGGAGTTGGCAGAGGGAGGAACATTTATAAAGGAGGGGTTAAGCTGTCTTCCTGAAATTACATTTTCATTCTTTGTACCAAAAATTTTTCTGAGGACTTTACTTTCTTTATCACATTCATTTTTTCCCCCAGAACAACATAGAATAAACTTGCTCCCTCTTTTCATCAGACAAATCTTCCACTATCATATCCCCCATAGGTGCTCTGAGTTCTAAGAACTTCAAATACTTTTCACACAACAGGGTAACTGCTAGTTACTCTCCAATTTTTCAGCACTGCAAAAAGAACCAATACCTACTTTAAAAATCTAGTTTTCACCCAAAATGGAGCATCTGCAGTCATGATGAAATATATCTGACTCCTTTCTGATCATGAAAAGCTTCAGATTCTATAAATGGTTTGTGGGTAGATATTGATTCCACCTGTAGACATTTATAGATGTTCTTTACAGATATTTGCATCTATCTTTATTCTTTAAAATAATGAAGGTTTCTGATTCATTATGACCAGAAAATTTTGAATGAACACTTTTATAATTTAAAAAGTCTTCAAAGTCTGTTTTATTCCCTTTTGCTTAGACCATACCTGTATTACTACCTGAAGAGAATGATTCAAGAGTACGATTTATGACATGCAGTTTGCTTTAACTTGTTCAGTAGGCCACAGGTAGATACCTTCTATTTCTGAGGCTTTATGACTCCTGGGCCATGTGAGAAGCTTATGTGAAATAGAAAAAAATATGATTGTTTTGGTGTCCTCATACTCTGGCTCAGTCTAGAGGTGAATGAAGTCTTAAGAACAACAACCTAAAATTAAGTCATTTAAATGGCCCTGAAAACCTATCTCAAAGAGGTTCTAATTTGTTACCAAGCATTCTCTTAACTCTGTTAGTAAAAGGTTTTCTTTTCTTTGTTTCTTTCTTTTTTTTTTTTTTTTCTTTTTTTTGAGATGGAGTCTTGCTCTGTCCCCCAGGCTGAAGTGGAGTGGCATAATCTTGGCTCACTGCAACCTCAGTCTCCTGGGTTTAAGCGATTCTTCTGCCTCAGCCTCCTGAGTAGCTGGGACTACAGGCATGTGCCACCATACCTGGCTAATTTTTGGGTTTTTAGTAGAAACGGGGTTTTACTATGTTGGCCAGGTTGGTCTTGAACGTCTGACCTCAATTGATCTGCCTACCTCTCTCTTCGACCTACCAAAGTGCTGGGATTACAGGTGTAAGCCACCACACCTGGCCGGTAAAAGCTTCTCTTTCATTTACTTGTCTATTCCCTCAAAGCTTAGTTTGTCATTTAAATCAAAATGATTTAGATGAAGAACTTGATCGGTGAAAATAAATTTACAGATTTTTCTCCTACACAAAATATCTTATTTTTTAAGGTGATAAACTTAAAAATATGTTCGGTTCAATACCTCTACTTCTCATTTCTCTTTCTAAATGATAGCGTGATATTATGTCACCAGCTGGTAAATCACTGCAGTATTTCGTTCCAGAAGTGACAGGATTTTTAATAGTCCAGAAAAATGACATCATATGTATCAATCTAAACACATCTCACCTCCACTCAGGTATAAGGCCATGTGAATTCTTGCTGATTTTTCACTCTCTTTTTCCTAAAGAGTTTGGAAGCAATGCCACTGTTTGAGGCTTGTTTGCATAAGACCCCCGCTGGCTTATGCCAAGGAGCAAAGAGAAATGAAAGGTCAAAATTACAATAAGCATATTTGTTTATGCTTGTGTGAAATTTGGTAGATTAGCTACACTGTAAGTTAACAGTAACTGGTAACAATGGCAGCGGAATTACACTAATGTTAAGTGAAGAAAACATGCAGCATCTAAGACCACTACAAAGGACTTCTCATAAATTGCACATATTCAATAGGCGGCTTTTAATTTCCAAACAGTTTAAGAGTTAAACCAAGTACATGTCAGGGTACCAAGAATGGGGAAGTTGGTGAATTTATTTGATTCAGCTATACTTGTGTGTTGAACAAGCAAAGCATCCATCAAGTTGAAACTGTGTCGAAAGTAACATTTTGTTTGCATGTTAAATAGCAAGGATTGATCAGTAAGTGTCCTGCATGCAGTGAAAACTCTATAAGCAAAAGGATTTAATATGAAATGTCCACGTTCTGTGTGGAAACATGACCAAGAAGATATGAAAAAATTAAAGAGAAGGGCCGTGCAGAGATTTCACTTTGAAACAAAACCTCAATAGCATCAGCATCTTTTTGTCATCAGCAGGTATAGAAAAATTATGCACGTGTATGTCTTTTGCTTTAGTTATTTTGCATCCATAAATTTTATGAATGTAGAAAAATGCTTTCTTGCATGTATGTTCACTTTCAATAGAAAAAGAAGAAACAGCAAACCGTCAGAGATGAAACAATAAGTGTGGATACATCCATATAATGAGATAGTATGTAGCCAGAAAAATCAAGATCATGACATAAAATATTAGTGATATGACTTAACATTAAGTGATCAAAGTAGTTTTGTAGAGTGTTATATGTCACATTATAGCATTTTGGTAGAAACAAAATATGTACTCTAGGCTGGGCATGGTGGCTCACGCCTATAATCCTAGCACTTTTGGAGGCCAAGGTGGGCAGATCATCTGAGGTCAAGAGTTTGAGACCTGCCTGACCAATATGGCAAAACCCCATCTCAACTAAAAATACAAAATTAGTCAGGTGTGGTGGTGCATGCCTGTAATTCCAGATACTTGGGAGACTGAGACAGGACAATCACTTGAATCTGGGAGGCAGACATTGCAGTGAGCTGAGATCATGTCACTGCACTCCCATCTGGGCAACAAGAGGGAAACTCCATCTCAAAAATATATAATATCCATGCATGAGTGTATGTGTAGGTACAATTGTGAAGAAATATTTACTGAAATATTAACAGTGGCTGTCTCTGGATGATGAGATTGTAAATAACCTGTTTTTTTTTTTTTTTTTTTTTTTTTTGGGATAGGGTCTCACTCTGTCACCCAGGGTGGAGTACAATGGTGCAATCTTGGCTCATTGCAGCCTCAACCTCCTGAGCTCAAGTAATCGTCCCACCTTGGCCTCCCAAAGTGCTGGGATTGCAGGCATGTGTCACCACTTCTGGCCTATTCTTCTTTTTTGGTTCTCTGTATTCATATATTCTAAAATGAGAATAATTTATTGCTTTCATAATAAACAATTAGAAATTTAAATCAGGAACAAATCTATAAATACATTACGATCGGAAAAAATAGGAAAGACACAGACTAAAATGCTGACGATGCCTATCCTTAGGTAATGGACCATGAATGCATTTCCTCCTTTCACTTGTTTATGTTGTCACAATTTTTCACAACAAGTATGTATCAGTTTTGTAATATGGGGTGGATAGTCTGCATTCCTCTGCTTTATATGGCCTAACGTTGCAACATATAATCTTATAAAAATCATGAGGACTTACAATGAACTCTTAGAACTGTGTTTAGAAGGGTATCAATGACCATGTGAAGAAATCTTTGACCACTTGCCTTAGAGCTCAGCCTTCCACGAAGTCTCAAATTAGAAAAGATAGTTTTCTTTTTTTTGTGACTTTAAATTCTAAAATTACTGCTCATATACCCATGACTGATTTGGCATTATGCTGGGAAAAGGACTGCCATGAGGTTAATCAGTGAGATTGAAAAAGAAAAGCAGATATAGCTCTTGCCCTTGAAGGAATCAATTTGGTAAAGGCAAGATTGGACTGTAATACTGATCTGAGTTGTATGTGTGGTTTATGGAAATGAGTTCTATTAAGAAGGCATAATTAGCATTTGAAGGTAACAAACAAGTGTATGTAAGTATAATATAGACAAGGTTTGGGCCAAGAAAGGGATTATAAAAGCCACGTGTTACCTTGAAAAAGTTTAATGTGCTACTAAATCAGTTGTAAGAATGTCAATTTTCAATTAACTTTAGCAGACTTAATATATCACCCAGAAGAATAGGAGATGGAACGTGGTTAGGTCAGAATTATAGACAGTATGCCGGGATTCTCTCTAATATGAGTATTATGATTTCCTCTATAAAGCAAACCTTTACTGAACACCTGCTTTCACTGCCTTCAATCTGGAGATTTGAGGTAATGTGTCAGTCAGTATCAACATTGCAGACTCATCTCCCTAAAACTTTCATTTTAATTTAAGGAACTTAAAACAAATGCAATATTTAATTGAGTGTCTTCTACGTGCGTTCGTGGTCCTAGGCTCTGATGGAGTCACGTTTCTACCCTCATGGAGTGGGTATTGTGATGATATGTAAACAAAAACAATTATGGGCTGGGTGCGGTGGCTCATACCTATAATCCCAGCACTTTGGGAGGCCAAGGCAGGTGAATCACGAGGTCAAGAGATCGAGACCATCCTGGTCAACATGGTGAAACCCCATCTCTACTAAAAATACAAAAATTAGCTGGGCATGGTGGCATGTGCCTGTAGTCCCAGCTACTCGGGAGGCTGAGGCAGGAGAATCGCTTGAACCCAGGAGGCCGAGGTTGCAGTGAGCTGAGATCGTGCCATTACACTCCAGCCTGGGTAACAAGAGCAAAACTCTGTCTCAAAACACACACACACACACACACACACACACACACACACACAAAAAAAAAAAAAAAACTACAAAAAACAATTCTGTGTCTATAATCCATACCGGCTGTGTTAAAGAGCAAAGGAGGAAATGGAGTTGGATGAAGGTAGTAGTTGGGTATATGATCGTCTGGAAAGGTGATTTTAAGCAGAAACCTAAAAAAAAATGAGGAAACAGGTGACAGATATCTTGAGAAGATTATTCCAAGGGAGGGGAACAGAAAAAAAGGTGTTCCTGAGATGGGAGTATGCTTCATGGGTATGCTTCCAGGATCAGTAACAAGGTCAGTTTAACAGAAGCTGGGTGACTGTTGGGAAAATTGTAGGAGATGATGTGGTAGGTGGGAGCTACAGAATTGCTTTCAATCTGCCTGGGAAGCCTCAAGAAGAGAGGAAGCAGAGGAATAACTTGGGTTGATGACTTGGATTGTGAGAGACTCACTCTGGCTGTTGTACTGTGGTTAGAAAGCAAGGACACAGGGTGGAGACAAGGGTAGAGGTGAGGAACAAGTTAGGAGGCTCCTGTAAAACTCCAGGCAAGAGGTGTTGGTCGTTTAGACTACGGCAGGGAGTGGTGAGAAGTGGTTTGAGTTTGGATGTGTTTGTCAGGATTTCTCAGAGGATGTGGGGTATTAAGGACAGAGTCAAGGATGACTTTCAGGGCTCTGACCTAAACAATTGAAATATTGGATCTGCCATGTGTTAAAAGTGGACTGGGGAGAAACGAATTTTGCATGGCTTCTTAAACTGAAACTAAAGACTTCAAAGAGATTTCCCACCTGTGCTGAGACATGTTACATTGTGCTCTCAGACCCTGGGAAGTGTATATCCAGAAGTTCTGTTCTTGGACTCCAGAAAGAACAGTGCTTCTCATCACTTACTACCTGAGGTGCTGCTCTGGTCTTCCTTCAGCTATACCTTTTCCTATGAGGTGAGGGGTCCATGAAGCCAAAGAGATGTGCCCCCTCAGAGCCTACCCTCTTTTCCAGATCATGCTCCAGGTAATCAGAGCTCCAGTCCTCAGTCCTCTGTACCCTTTGCCAGCAAGCCTCCTTCCCTGGGAAACTCCCTGAGCCCCTGATTCTCATCATGTGATGATTGCCTGCCTGTTTCTCTGACTCTCTCACCAGCCTGTGAACTCCTCAGGGACAGGAAGAACAATTCAGCCCTCTTTGACTCTGTGGAATGCAACAAAATAGCAAGCTGTTGGGTATACCTTCAGAAATTGCATGGGGGAAAGGAAGAGGAGGTGGGGTAGAAAAGAAGGCAGAACAAAATGATAGATCTGATACTCAATTAACACAGATTAGACAGTTGAGTGTTACCCATACTGAAAGTACAAAGTAATACATGGGGTAGATTAGGCATGAGGAGTGACAAGCTGGTTCAGCAGTGATGTGGGTATTCACTGCTTTCTCCTGGGGTTGTTAGATGCACAGGTTAATATTGCTGACCTTGGCTATGTCACATAACCTACGTGTTTCTCGTCCTCCATCTGTAAAATGGGGCTAACAATACCTCACAGGAATGTCGAGAGGATACATGAGGTAATATATGCAAGAACTCTTTTACTTTTTCAGAAGAAAGACACTATATAAACCTAAGGTATTATTATCATTCATTTTAACTTTGGAATAGCATCATCCTGTCATTTTTGATCCCATAATTACAATACATCAGGTAAGCACAGATTTTAAAATCAAGGAAGCACTGTACAATGCGCGAAGACATGAAAACTTTGTCACATGAGAACAGCCCTGACAACTTCAAAAGTGCCTTAGGGCTGCATCTATTTCCATATTAATGCAAGCCGCATATATCATGAAAGAGAAATGCAAATGTGTAATGTTTGCTAGCCTGCACCTCCGATTTGACAAATACACAGAAATGACCTGCTTGGGCTTAGTGGTAATGGGTAACTGCTGGCAGTGGACACTCTTTATTTGGACAAGGGAGTGAGTGTAATTTTTGTTTGAAGCCAAGAGCCACCACTACCCATCTGGGACAATCAGAGATCCCTTATTTTAAAGCACAGCTTGAAGTGTAGGTATATGCAGTCTTTAGCCTACCTTTAAAAATACACATCCATGCAGCTTGGTCTCATAGAGTTTTTTTGAGCGTGCTAGTTTTTAGAATCGTAAGTGCTAAGTATTGTCATTTCAATACCTTTTCCGCCTGAAAATATTTCAAGTAGTTTTGTTTGCCTTTGCCACTATAAGAACCCACACATTCCTGGTAAATGGGATAAAAGAAACAACAATTAGAAGTCATCAATTTTATGGTAAGACAGTGTGGCCTTAGACAAGTCTTTAGGCCTCAGTTTCCTGATTTGTAAAGCACAGGGTGGAGCAGGGTCCTTTGACTGAATTAACAAAGGGTGCCAGTGTCCAGCTTAAGATCTGCAAAATTGACAGTGCAGACGTGAGAAGAAAATGTCTTTCTGGTCCCTCTCTTCACTGTTCTTACCCAATAGTACTTTGTGAGTGCCCAAGGTTATTTTAGGAATCACCATCATTTTTCGCTGCAGTTGCATCTCTCCCTGGTGGAAACCCTGGAGTGTTACGCAGCTTTAATTAACAGTGAGATGTTGTGGTTTGGATGAAGACCAAGGCATAGCCCTTTGGGTACCTTTTTGGCACTCATTACAGAGATTGTAAGGTGATTCCATCTCTTGCGTGGCTTAGGCAAGACAGAGATGCTGAGCTAAAATGTACATAGGCAGCAACGTGGGAGTGCTCCTCAGAAAGCAATAGTGTTTTCACACAGACTATTGTCTGTGAGAGTCAGGGCACCTGCCCCGCTCTTTCAATCCAGCTCAAGATGCTGCAGTGTGCTCCTTTCATCTCTCCCTCTCTGCGTTCTCAATCCCATGGGTCAGAGGCCACTTGCTCTCCAGCACAAACACCGGGTGGGTAATGTGCACCTAGCGCCTTGCTGTCAGAGCTCCAGCGGTTCAGGGCACAAATGTTGCCTTTGGCCCGATTAATGGAAAAAAGTAAATTATTCCACAGTGGACCTGCTGAAGGTATGTGTGGAGCCGAAATTACAAGGATTTTATCCCTTAGTTTTTCCCCTAACTTTCCTGTTGGTATGAAATCCAGCAGCACTTAACCAGTTTAGTATTTTTTTTTAAGGGAAAATAATGGGTCTGCTGATACTAATTTGGATTTTTTATTGATGACCCCAGAGGTAGCTCTTGATTAGAAAATTATATTAGTAATAGAAATGACTCTTTACTTCTACCCCATATGGGCATATCAGGGTAAAAATAGTCTGATGGTATAATTTAGGTATTCTCCACTGATCCAGATGCAAGATCCATTAAAATCATTATGTGCCAGACACTGTGGAAGGAGATTTTATAGACATTATTTCATTTAATTCTCACAATCTTGTGCTGAAGCCTCATTTATAGGTAAGAAAGTTGGGGTGAGTAGTCAGTGAGTGGCACAGCAGGGATTGGAAACCAGGCCTTCCAATTCCATGCTTGATACTCTTTCCACTGTACATGTACTGTCCAGGACACGTCACGATTCACTGGGAAATGGCCTACTTTAAAAAAACAAGTTTCTCAGCAACTGGAGGGCAGGCAGAAAGGAGTGTTTGTGTGGGAAAGAAGGAGAGGCAAGTGATATGGTGGGATGAGAGAGAGAAAGAGAGAGGCACACACAGAGAGAAATGGAGATAAACACCAAGAAAGAGAGAATGGGCAGGACAGAGTGGGAAGCACAGCTATGGTGGAGTCTTCCAGCAGAGGATGCATCTTTAGGAAGGTTAGGATGTTTCACTGTATAATGTGCTACTTACAGAGGAAATTATGAAACTTATTGTTGAATTGTAAAGAGGCTTATATTATAAGTGTAACTCAAATATACCTTGGCTGCCTTGAGGCCAGTCCTGCCCATTGATGTGTCTCTCAAAACATACATCTGACTTCAATGGCTAAGTACATTGTGTAAACCCTTTTTTTTTTTTTAAAGACATTGTATTCCTTTATTTATTCATTTATTTATTTTGTATTTTTTGAGACAGGGTCTCACTCTTATCACCCAGGCTGGATTGCAGTGGCATGATCACAGCCCACTGTAGCCTTAATATCTCAGTCTTAAGAAATCCTCTCACCTCAGCCTCCAGAGTAGCTGGGACTAAAGGTGCATGTCACCATGCATCACTGAGTTTTTAATAATACTTTTTAGTAGAGACAAGGTCTTGCCATGTAACCCAGGTTGGTCTTAAACTCCTCAGTTCAAGCAATCCACCAGCCTTGCCCCCCCAAAGTGCTGAGATTACATGTGAGAGCCACTCTGCCTAGCCTATTCATTTATTTTTAATAAACCTATGTAAGTATCTCTTATCTTAAGAATTAGAACATTATTAGTAACTGTGAAGCCCCCATGTTTTCTTCCTGATCTCATCTCATTACTTCTTCATTGAAGCTAATAATTTTTATGATTATTAGAATAATTATTCCTCATTTTTCTATTGAAAATATTCAATTTTTAATTGACACATAATTATACATATTTATGGGAAACATAGTGATACATACATGTAAAATGATCAGATCAAAGTAATTAGTCTATTTTTCTTTATAGTTTGACAAACTATGTATACTATGGGGATAGTATACATTGCATTTTAAATTTTTAAAAATTTTTAACACTTTCTTTTGGTAAGAGCACATAAAATCTATTTTCTTAGCAAACTTCAAGTAGCTAAACACAGAAAGAAAAATATTGCATAATCTTACTTGTATTTGGAATACCAAAAGGAAAAACAAGTTGAGTACCTAGAAAGAATAGAATGGTGGTTACCAAGGGTGGGAAGGGGGAGAAATGGGAATATCAAAGAGTACAAAGTTAGAGTTACATAGAGTAAGTAAGCCTGAGTTCTAATGTACAGCATATGGACTACAGTTAATAACATTGTATTGTATTTTGGAAATCTTTATATTCAGTTTTTTGAAAGAGTGTTGCTATAGTTTGGATGTTTGTCTCCCACAAGCCTCACATTTTACCCCCACGGTGGGAGGTGAGAGCTAATGGGAGGCGTTTGCGTTGTGGGGGTTGGAGCCCTCATGAGTGGATTAGTGCTGTACTTGCTGCAATAATTTCGCAGTCCATTAGTTCTCGCGAGAGCTGGTTATTGAAAAGAACCTGGCACTCCCCCGTTTCTCTCTTGCTTCCTCTCTGGCCGTGATATCTCAGCAACCTGAGGCTTTCACCGTTGGGCTTTTGCCTCCTCTCCCAGCCAACAGATTCATAAACCAAATAAACCTTTATTTATTTATTTTTTTAAGAAAAAAAGAAAGGAAGAACCCAGCCTTAGGTATTTCTTTAAAGCAATACAAAACAAAGTAAGACAAATGTGCACAATTTTAACTATAGGCAGCACATTACCGAGGAAAACATCCTAAAATTCCTTAGAATACCTTCTCTGCCAGGAGACCCCGCAGCAGCTGTGCTTCCTGCTCTGTCCCACCCATTCTCTTTTTGTATGTTTCGCTCTGTGTGTATTTCTCTGCGTCTGTCTTTCTCTCCTTTTCCTGACACCATGATGCCACTTGCCTCTCTTTCTTTTGCGTACAACCACTCCACTCAGGTATTCCCCTCCCAACTTGTGCCCTCCTCTTCATGCAGGGCCTCCAGGGAAGTCTGTGACTGCTATTAATCTCATAGGGAACAGGCCTTGGAATTTCAGTGAATAAAATTCTCCATCTCATTATATAGGTTAATAAGCTCCTAGAGCATGTTCAGATCCTATGAAATATTAACGATGTGACACTGAAGTTGTAGGCAGAGGGTATCTTATGCTTAGAGCATTTAGGAGCCTTGGCCAATGGAACATCAGTCAGAAATCAAACCAAAGCATTGTTAAATGCATAATAAAAAATCAGTGGAAAAATATTTGATTTCTAAATGTCTGATGTAGGAAGCAAATTCCGGGGAGAACATTCATTGCTACTTAAAGGGAGATGTCTTTAAAACTGAAGATGCATGTGACCTTTCCACTAGGGAATGAACAACATGTTTGCGTTATGCAGAACAAAGAAGAAAAATCATTTTGGAAGTCAAGTAGTAAGTTGTAAAGTTAACATTTAGTGACGGCAGTTTTTTTATTCTACAGTGTACAACCAGCAGTAGGTGATAGGGTTAGCACTCAGCTTCCAGTTCAGAACTTGGTGGAATCAACTGTCTTTTATGAGCACAGATTTAAGGCAAGGCCCCCACCGATCCTCTCAAAACAATGGAGAGGTTTGAACATAAAGCCAAAGCTCTTCTAACTGAGGTTCCAATTTTATGTGCTCCTTAAAGGTAAACATAGATTTAACTTTTACACTTTGATGTCTTGCATTGACCTGTTAAGTTAAAAATAGCAACCCTGAGCAAAGAAACCACAGAAGAGTTTATTTCTTTTCTTGCAAGTTTTGTTGTTTTTTTTTGTCCTTTACTCTTTTTTGGCCATGATAAGACAATTGCTGCAATACTGTTGTTTTAGGAGGGATATCTCAGTGGTTCAAGTAGGACAAGACAGAGTCTGAAGCTTATGGCAAATTCAAAACTTTGCAGTTGGTTTTCCAGCCTCGATCCTCACTTCGCCCAAACAAGCTCTCACTGCCAGGTGTCCTCTCGACTTATAGATTCCCTGGAGCAATTCCCCCAAAGACTTTTATGAACAGTATTTGCCAGAATCTGTCTAATGCCAGAGGTTCTCCACTGTTTACGCAGATTCTCCATCAGATTAAAGTTGTTCCCACCTTTGAATTTTAGAAGGATGGTTTGGAGACTGTCAGGACTATCCACACACTTTGCGCATTTGAGAAAGTCCAGGATTGTCAGATAGTAACAATTTTTTTGTTCCCTTTCTTTCTTTTCTTTTTTTTCTCCTCCATGCTTTTTTTTTCCTCTACGCTTTTGGGTGCTGAAATAATTTTTTCTTCTGCAGACTTTGGAAAGGGACTCCTTGAAGATAGAGAAAGTTTCTAGGAAGGAAAAAAATAAATCATAGGATCAGACTAATAAAGGCATCCATCATAGGCCAGGTCTGGACTCTAAGTTCCTGGGTCAGGAAATTATAATCATGACACTGTAAACTCCTAGTGGGAAGAATCATAATTTATAGGTTGACTCTACACCATTACTCTGAACTCCCTTTTTATTTGCTTCCTGTCCTAGTTTTCCTTGCAGCTAAAGGTAGCCATGTGACACTAAGCAATGGAACTTCAGCGGGAGTCTGCTAGGCTGAAGAAGAGGGCTTTCTTATTTAAAACAAACGATATAACATGCATCTGCCTTTTGACCCTGTCTTGAATGCAGATTCTGTGCCTGAAGACCACAGCAACTCTAGAAACCATGAGGGAAATGCCAAGCCAATGGTAAGAACCTTAGACCTGGCATCGAGTTATGGAATCAAAGCCAGCAGCAGCCTCCTTCCAAGGAATTTATTGTTTAATAATGAAAAGAATCTATGTATTTGAAGCCACTCTATGAGGGATTTGCTGCTGCTTGAGCCAAACACATTCCTAACTGATACAATGCCTCGGCTAGTGCCTAGCAAAATGACCTTCAACCAGCGAGAGGGAGGGAAAACACAGGCGATCAGGCTTTAATAACCATCTCAATAGCAACCATTCTAAAATCTGCTTCTCTAATCCCAGTCTGCTTCCTAAATTTTAGAACCCTGTGTCCTATGGCCTAAAGGGTATTTTCAATGGGATAACTCACAGTACCTCAAACTCTTCTTGTACTAAAATAAACTCCTCTTTTTCCCCATAAATCTGCTCCTCTGATTTAAATTCTTAATTTAAATTAATAGCACCACAGTCCTCTAACTGTTGAAGTCAGGATATGGGCCCCATCCAGTGGAACTCTGTTGAGCTTGCACCATTTCAAAGTCCTAATGACAGATCCACAACTTTCTCTGTACTAAAGTTGGCTTTTTTTTAAACCTGGAGACTAATCACATAATGAACTGAGAAAAAAATACACAGTGCTTGCTTTGGCAGCACATACACTAAAATTGGAACGATATAGAGAAGATTAGTATGGCCACTGCGCAAGGATGACATGCAAATTCATGAAGTGTTCCATATTTTTCAAAGGGCTAATATCCAGAATCTGCAAAGAACTAAAACAGATATACTAGAAAAAAACAAACAAACCCATTCAAAAGTTTGTGAAGGACATGAACAGACACTTCTCAAAAGAAGACATATCTGAGGCAACAAACATAAAAAAAGCTCATCATCACTGGTCATTAGAGAAATGCAAAACAAAACCACATTGAGATACCATCTCATGCCAGTTAGAATGGCGATCATTAAAAAATATGGAGACAACAGATGCTGGAGAGGATGTGGAGAAATAGGAACACTTTTACACTGTTGGTGGGAGTGTAAATTAGTTCAACCATT
>CAUYQU010105239.1:0-39312 GCA_963574635.1 Cheracebus regulus
ATTATTGGCATAAAAGAGGTTTTTAATACCCATTTTTAGACTGTATTCTAGCCTGGGCAATAAAACAAGAATCCCATTCTCTCTCCCTCTTTCTCTTCCTCTTTCTTTCTTTCTTTCATTCTTTTTTTCTTTCTTTTGCTGGTTCTTTCTTTCTCCTTTTCTCTCTTTTTCTAAAATCTCTTCCTCTTTCTTTCTCTTTCATTTTTTTCTTTCTTTTACAGTTTCTTTCTTCTTTTCTCTAAAAAAAAAAAAAAAAAAAAAAAGTTTCCTTTTCCATTCATCTGTAATGTCAGTGAGGTTCGAATTAGAACTGTCAAAAGGAACTGCTTCCCTTCCTATTGGGAATGATGTTTAGATTCATCTCTTCACTTTCCCTGTTTTCTCTCTTCCTTTTAGGCCTAGTATAGGAGAACTATTACTCATCTCTGAATTTCTCTGATGCCTGTAGAGCTGCCTGCTTCTCCGCTGCAGTTAAGGTTTGGCTTAAGAGCAGCATAACATCCCTTCATCAGAAGTCAAATACCTGAGTTAAATTTTGAAAGTTTTCTGTATATCTTTCAGGGTCATCAGAAAATCGACCTAAGCCTCCGTTTATGTGCCTAAGGTCCTGCGATTGGAAGGGAACTTAAGTCCTGGTGGCCTTACCTCCACTGGGCATTTCCTGTGGGGATAAGAGCAAAGGTAGGGGAGTGAGAAATTTTGGAGTTAGTGAAAGTGCAAGAGCTGGTGGTGTGGTTAGAGGTGGCCCTGGATAAGGGGATCTAGAGGTGGTGGGATACCCAATAGCTGCCTCAGATGGTTCACACAGAAGTTGCTTTTCTAGTCCTGGACAATCATTCTCTTTGGGCCTGCCTGATATGATTGCTAACAGGCCTAGGTCGATTGTGCAATGCTTACAAAGCTCTGGGGGTTTTCACAGGCAAAGAATACCTGTACATAAGGTACCTCAAGCCATGTGCCCTCCTGTCCACAGAAAAGATATAATTGTTTGAGAATATTAAAATTAAGGCTTCCTTCCATAGGCCAGGCTGGTTCAAGAGGATAAGAAGGCCATACCTTTGTGCAAAAGAAAATGAACCACTTTTTCTTAAACCCAAATGCCTATCAATGATAGACTAAATAAAGAAAATGTGACACATATACACCATGGAATACTATGCAGATGTATAAAAGGATGAGTTCATGTCCTTTGCAGGGACATGGATGAAGCTAGAAAGCATCATTCTCAGCAAACTGACACAGGAACAGAAAACTAAACACCACATGTTCTGACTCATAAGTAGGAGTTGAACAATGAGAGCACATAGACATAGGGAGGGTGGGAGAGCTAGGAGAGGGATAGCAGGGGGTGGGAGGATTGGGGAGGGATAACATTAGGAGAAATACCTAATGTAGATGATGGGGGGATGAATGCAGCAAACCACCATGGCATCTGTATACCTGTGTAACAATCCTGCACAATCTGCACATGTACCACAAAAATTAAAGTATAATTTAAAAAAAAAAGTCTTAGGGTCAAAAGAGCCCAGTGCTTCAGAATTCATTCCAGAGGAGTACAGGCCAAAGATGATAAAGAGAAGTGAAGAAAAGGGCCCCCTTTAGTCTCCTTCCTTTAGGTGTGACCCAGGGTGGAGAGGAAGGCAGTGGGGATGTCCTTCTTGATGCTTTCCCTCCATGGTTCCTGGGTCCTGGCACCTTGTTGAATGTTCCACTCGCGGTTACAGGCATGATCCCCAGCCATGGAACCAGAGAAACTAAGCAATTGGGGTTAGTCATGCTCACCCAAGTGGCTCTAGTCCAGTGCTTATGATTTCTCTTTGAATTCCCAGAATTGTGTGACCTGCTTGCCTCCTCAAAAAAAATGGGTCTCAAGAAAAACAACGTAATAGTTTAGCAAGACCCCTTTAATAGAGGGGACATGCTAGATTGAGCCCTATATCCTGCTCTTATAACCAGTGCTGAAACGTTTATCTTTAGAAAATCGTTTTGGTTAACTTGCAAACTTCAAATTCCCTTACTAATTAAGCATCACTCTAATTAGAGGCAGAATAGATACCTTAAAAGAACAGAGACCAAGTGGCCGATTTCTTGCTGATGGGACAGTTTGAGACTAAAATTTGGCTTTGGAGGATGTTTTAGCTCTAACTGTTGAAGACAAAATTTTCCCATTTACAGAAGCAACATGAAGCCTGCCTTTTAATAGAGAGGCACAAAAAGGGGAGAGAGTCGGTAGACTACCACGCTTCCGTGAAGGACCAACAATTTGCCGACAATGTGCCTCATGGAGAGAATCCCTATTCCACTAGGTGGTGCTGTTGACCTTGAAATATCATGTGCTCTTTAGCCCAAGGGCAGAGTGACCTTGACATTCCATATGCTCTCCAGCTCAAGGGCAGAGAGAGACCTGGAAATGCCATGTGCTGTCCAGGCCAGTGGCAGAGAGAAACCTGGAAATGTCACATGCTTTCCAGGCCAAGGGCAGAGAGACCTGGATGTGCCATGTGTGCTCTAGACCAAGGGGTGAGAGAGATGCTCATTGTGGGTGAAGGGTTGTCCTCTGTTTCTAGAACATCACAAAGGCACCTTCTCTTGAGCTATATCCCTGGTTATGGCAACATTCCCTAATCTTGCCAAACAAGATTATGTCCCTGAAGTGTAAAACACATTGCATACACGGAGAGGATGAGAGATGTGATGATAGTGGACAGGAAAGAAAGAAATTATAAAAGGAAAGGTGGAGATCCTGTTGCCAGCACTGCATTGGGGCAGTCGGAGGCTGGGGTAAATACAGAAGCCTTTGGATAACACCTAGGGGTAGCCCTGAAGAGAAATCCTCATTTGCCCCAGGACTTCTTCCAGTCCCATGTGTTTGCTAAGTCCTCCATGAAAGAAAGCTGGTGTAAACATGACCAATATGTCCAGCAACCCATGGGTACTAGTGGATTCTCCATGTTCTCCCCACCAAGCCTATTCCCCAAGTCTTCTAAGGCTGGCAGCCATGCTAATCATTTTTAAATGACTTAAGAGAGCTTAATATTTGGTTTAATTTGGTTCTAAAATGGAGGCTGAGAGATCCAAAATGAAAGGGTAGAATTGGAGTCTGCTAATCTACTCACTGTTTTGATGAATGTTGTACCTTGGTATCCCAGATAAGCCCCCATTATGAAGCAGCTATGTTTCCTGGGGTATGTACCCTGGGGTCCCTTGTTGTGTGTCAGGAAAATCTAGGACAAGGACACACATGAGGAGTTTAGGAGCAGAAGTTTAATAGGTAGAAGAGAGAGAGAAACAGCTTCCTCTATGGAGGAAGGGGTCTCCAAGTAGAAAGATTGGATGGTGGCCAATGCACTGAATTTTTTAGTCCTGTTTGAGGGCACAGTGTCTGATTTACACAGAGCTCGCAGATTGGTTTGATCATGTATGACCTTTACATAGCACTCCAGGGAAGGCTGATCACTCCCACCCTAATCTTATTATGCAAATGGGCTTTCCAGTTGATTGGCACCATCTTATCTGCTCCTTACCGTACACATGGTTGGCAAAGAAGGGAAAATGGAGCTGCCATCTTGAACATGTCTAATTCCTAGTTCCTGTGGGTAACTACCTGTGCAAGCTCTCTGCTTGCTTGTCTATATCTGCAGCTCAACTTTACAGGTTGCTCTTTATTAGAAAATGGTTTGGGGCTGTTTTCATTAAAAAGAAAAGCCTTACCGAGGACTCCCATACCCTTGATATCTGACTAAGTGATTTCTTTTTAACTCCTGTATCACAATTACCTCCCACCAGGTCCCTACCTTGACGGGTGGGGATTACAGTTTGAGATGAGTTTTGGGTGGGAACACAGAGTCAAACTATATCATAGTGTGTTGCTTAATTTTCAAATATTTGGAATTTTTTAATTATTCCTTTTGTTATTGATTTTCATTTTATTGTGGTTATTAAATTGTATGCATTAAATCATCTCTGATTTACTGAGACATGTTTGGTGGACTAACATATAGTTTATCTTGAAGAATATTACATGGTTTTTGAGAAAAATGTTTGTTGTAATATTGTAGGGCAGACTGATGAGTGTGTGTGTGTTAGTGTATTTTAGTTACTGGTGGTTTACGATAGTGTTCAAGTCCTCAAGTCCTCTACTTTTAATTTATTTTCTCTATAGAAGTTCTATTCATTACTGAAAGTGGGGAATTGAAGTCTTAACTAGTACTGGACCATAGTATGTTTCCTTCTTCAATTCTATAAATGTTTGCTTCAAATTTTGGGTCTATCTCTAACACATATGTATTTACATTTGTCACATCTTCTTGATGATTTTACTTTTTATTATTACATAATGTCCTTTGTGTGTTGTGACAGATTTTTTGTCTATCTTGTCTGGTACTATTAATTTAGAACTCTGAAATCAGAAATGTTCCAAAATTTGAACTGTTTTGAGTGTTAATGTAATGTTAAAAGAAAATGTTCACTGGAGCATTCGGCATTTCCTTATTTTAAGATTAGACATACTAAACCATTAAGAATAACACAAATATTCCAAAATCTGAAAAAATCAGGTATCTGATTTTTTTTTTCTGGTTCTGGGCATTTTGGATAAGGGATACTTAACCTGTATAGCCATCCCCAGTTCTTTTTTGGCTACTATTTGAGGATTTTTTTTTCCATCCTTTTATATTCATCCTGTTTGTGTCTTTGGCTCTAACATGAGTCTCTTTTCACAGCATATAATTGAAGCATGGTTTTATTTTGATCTATTCTACCAACCTCTGCCATTTGATTGTAGAATTTAATCCATTTACATTAAAAAATTGATGAAGAAGGAATGCCTTCTAAAACATGGCTATTTGTTTTCTGCATATCTTATATATATTTTTGTTTCTCTTTACCTTCTTTGTTTTTAATTTTCTGTAGTGTACCATTTTGATTTCTTCTCATTTTTGCATGTGTACATTTTTTATATATTTTCATAGATGTTACTATGAGAAATAATATTAATATCCTAAATTTATAACAGTCTAGCTTCAATTAATCTTATATTATGCTTAACAGCACACAAATACTCTGCTCACATTTATCTTTGTCTTTATTTTGTTATTGTCATAATTTATGTATTGTATGTGCCCATTGACATAGCTTTATAATTATTGTTTTATGCATTTGTCTGTGAAATCACTTAAGGAATAAAAGAGAAGTTAAAAATCAAAAATACAACAATATTCCTTTTTATATTTACCCATGTTGTCATTTTGACCAGAGTATTTTAATTTCTTCTTGTGTTAAGTTTCTGTTGATTGTTATTTCTAATTAACCATAAGGACTTCCTCTAACATTTCTTATAGGACAGATTGACTAGTGACAAATTTCTTCAACTTTTGTTTATCTGAAAATGTCTTTTATCTTAATTTCTTCTCTATTTTTGAAGATAGTTTTGCCAGATGTAGAAATTTTCTTTTGAATTCTTCTTTCCTTTCATTCCATCCTTCCTTTCTTCTTTCCTTCCTTTATTGTTTTCTTCTTTCCTTCCTTGCTATAAAAATGTCATCTCACGTCCTTCTGATGTCCATGGTTTCTAATAATAAATCTTCCATTGTCATGGATAATCTTAAGTGATGAGTTGTTTCTCTCTTGCTGCTTTTAAGATTCTACCTTTGTCTTTGATTTTTGGAAATATTATTATAATATATCTTGGTGTTTCTTTCTTTGTATTTACCTTCTTGGAGTCCATTGAGTTTCCTAAATGTGTACATGTTGTGGGTTTTCTACAATCAAATTTGGGGAGTTTTTTGCCATTGTTTTTTCAAAGATTATTTGTCTCTTTTCTCCTTCTCAGATTTTCACTATGTGTATATTATATGTATATTGGTATACGTAAAGGTATTCTGAATATCTGTTGGGCTTCATTCATTTTTCTCTGTTCTTTTTCTCTATTCTTTCTCATTCTATTTCTCTGTTCTTTAGTCTCTATTCACTTTTCCAGTGAAGTTTTTATTTCTTGTTTTACTTTTCAGCTTCAGAATTTTTTTTGAATAAAATCACTTATGTCTCTGTTTACCACATGTATTAGTCTGCTATAAAAAAAATACGTGGAACTAGTAATTGGCCCCAGGAAACTTAAAATTGTGACAGAAGATGCAGCAGGCACATTTTAGATGGCAGCGGGTGAGAGGGAAGAATGAGCAAAGGAGAAATTTACCAAACACTTATAAAACCATAAGATCTCATGAGAACTCACTATCATGAGACTAGCATGGGGGAAATCTCCCTTTTGATCCAATCACCTCCTACCAAATTTCTCTCTCAACAATTGGGGACAATTCAAGATGAGATTTGCATGGGGACACAAAGCCTAACCATATCACACATTACTCTCCTGGTTTTCTTTAGCTCTTTGTTCATAGTATCTTTTAACTTTTTGAGCATATATCATATAGTTGAATTATAGTCTTTGTCTAATAAGTCCAGTATCTGAGCTTCCTGAGAGACAGTCTCTGTTAACATTTTATGGCAATAGGTCATACTTTATTGTTTCTTTGAAGGCTTCATATTTTTCTGTGAAATCTAGACATTTTGAATATTATAATGTGGTAATTCTGAAAATAAAACTCTTCTCTTTTCTCTGGCTTTTTAAATTGCTTTTGGTGGTCTGTTTATATGTTTGTCTAATGACCTTTCTAAACTATTTTTGTGAAGTGTGTATAATTGGTCATCTGTGGTCTCTTTCCTCAATACCTTGTATTCAGCTAGTATTGACAGAGATTTTCCTGAATGAGGAGCCAAAATGAAGTCAGAGACAGAAAGAGAGAAGGGATACAATTTATCCATATCTTTGCAAATTTGCTCTGTGTTGAAGTAGTTCTTCAAGTTTTAGCAAGGCTGTTTATAATTCTGCCTTATCTACATTCCCCACTTAACTGAGACTATAGAATAGCCAGAGGTAAACGCTTAACGTTTTCTTAAGTCTTTTTCTGAGTATATGGTATGTCCTAGATGGCAACATGACTTTATACATTCCACAGTATTCATGGCTATTTTTGAATGCCCCTCTGAATGGGTTATTTTAATTTTCAAACAAACAAACAAACAAAACTAAAAAAAAAAAAAAATACCTCTCTCTAGGTCTTCCTCCTAGGAATTCAGTTCTCTATCATTTATTTGAGCTATTATTATTTTTTTGCCCCAGGTGGCTACAGAGTGTACTTTGCCTAACAACAGTATTTAGAAATGCCTTTTACTTTCTTGCCCTAAGGGAGTTCTGAATTAGACAAAACAGAAAAGTGCCTTGTCTCAGTCCTTCAGGTGAAACACAATACCTTGATTAGTTCTCTGCTGCTTCCAGGAACAGGAACCTGCTTTTTATCCTGGGAATATAAAACTACTGTCTTCAAGACTTTCACTAAACCAGAAAAGACATAGAACAAAGACAAATGAAATGACCATGCAGCTTTTCTATTTCTTTTACATTTTCTTTTCCTTAATCAGCATTTGTTTGGTTTTATAAATATCTAACTGTTTTTCAGAGTTTTACTATGTTTATTCTGATAGTTTTTGCTTGTTTTTAAATGTTTCTGCAGAGGGAAAGGCCCTGGAATCTACCATCTCTGCCATTTTTGTAGATGCTATTCAGGTTACTTATTTTTATGATTATAACTTGTGTAGGACTCTCATATTAAAAAGTTGATGTTTCTTTAAACTGGAGCAGTTTAGAATGTGAAGGATAAAATAGAGTCCACAATATCCTTATACAGGCATCCCTTTCAAGGATTTGGCTTTGAAAGAATTTCTTTAGAAACATAGGTATTTTTGATAAACTGTCTGAAAATCAGTGACATAAATCCATTCACAAAAAAAAAAAAAAAAAAGGAAAAGAAAAACTGAGGCCCAAATAGCTGAATCAACATTTTCTAAGACCACAGGTAGGAAATGACAAAGCTGGTATCCAAAGTCATGTATTTTGACTTTTTCTATTTTCATTACACCATGATTTTATGCCACCTTCCTTTCTCCCTTTAATCAAAAGCTATGAGATCAGCGAGTTTTTATTTAATTTTGAAAATCAGAGTATGAATGTAATATCAGCCAAAAAATGAATGATAAATTATATGATCAGTGACATATTATTAAAATAATTCAGACAAGTAACAGATTATGAAATACTAAGCAAGTCAATAAGAATTAAAGTAGAATAGTTCCGAAATAAAAATTAAAAGTCTAGTTGGCAATATTGAGCTAGTTTGTATGTTTGTATACCTGTGTTCTCCAAATTCTTGTCTACATTTTTATTGCCAATCTATATTCATGTTAAAACCTTAATTTGCCTAGAAAGTATAAAATAATGAAATGTTGATGGCATAAAATATACCAAATGTTGATTTTTTTATAAATTATCTGCAATTGTCAAAAAGATTCTACTTCTTCCAATTAACAGCCTGTATTTCCAAGTCTTTATCTGGACTCATGAGGTTCCTGTGCCTATAATACACCCACCCATTATTTTACTTATTATAAACCTGTCAGAAATCCTTCAATTTAATGAACTGAAACTTTCCACACCTATAGTTATCTTGGGATATGTTGAACATGTTATACTATTAATATTGTGTTATTATTGTGTGTAGTCTATGTAAAGTCCTTGCTCCTTCACTTTAGTTATCTTGACCATGTCAGGTACCTTAAAAACATTATTTACTGCCATGCGACTGTTGCTATTTCAATGCTGATTATTTTCCAGATTAATCAATAATGACATAGATACAAGTACACACACAAGATACTTGTTCATATATACATGTGAATATAGCCCTAAATTACAGATGTGTTTTTTTTTTAAGCAAACATTTTTTTCCTTCTCACATCTTTATACACAGGCATTGAATTGGTATATCATTTCATAAATCTCATTAGAGGTGATACTTTAAAATTGTTCACCTTGGTGGAACGCGAATATAATTTGTTTCAAATTATTACAGAAAAATTTAAGTGATTTTTACATTTATTGCAAAACCAATGGACTTTTCTGTATGCCAGACTCTTTATCATCTCTTCTAACTTTTCTGCTTTATAATCATTTCTCACACCACCTTAGTCCTCTACAAGTAGTATGACATTATAAAAACTGTCTAAATACATATAAATTTGGAAGATAGTCACATTTCAATTCATTCGGAAATTGTAATAGCTCATTTTTCTAGGGATTTCATTGTTCAAAACCAGAGCTCCATCAAAATAGCTTTGCAATTGCTATTCAATATTCATTTGCTGGAAAATGGTACAATGAGAACACTACGTGATGAAATGTTGCACAGAAAGAACCAAATGTTCTATAACCCAGAAAGAAAAGTGAATTTTAAAAGAAATGCACTAAATAAATGAAAGAATGCATTTTCAATGATTTCGGGTAGCATTTTGCATTGTGTCTAATACTACTACTTTAAGAAGCAATGATTCATAAAGTGCTAATTTTATGGATGATGAAAAAAGCATGTGTTCTCTAAGAAGAAACTCTTGACTGCTCTTCTTATGTTCATTACAGAAATAAAGTCCAGCTGCATTTACACTCCTATTTTACAATATATATTTTTGGGAAAGGATTTCAGCATTTAGGTAACGGATATTATTAGCACTGAGATGAAATAATGGCTTTTAAAAGTTTACTTGGTATTTGTTTAACCTTATAAATAAAAACTCCTTTTTATTTCAGCACATAGGTATCTATTGCCAGTCACATCAACAGATAAATTACTCAGGTAAGTTTTTTAAAATAAAATACCCCCCAAAAGATCAATCACATTTTGGAAAATATATTGAATAATGTTAATTGGCTTAATGGATTGATTTTTAATCTTTGAGTTTTTTTGGGAGGGGTTCTAGTTAATCAAGACATTTTGTTTCAGGACTCAATTTTTTTTTAATGAGCATTTGTGATGAGCCTGTCTTCTTCCTCTCCTTCCCCTTCTCCTTCTTCTTCTTCCTCTTCTTTCTTTCTTCTTCTTCCTCTTCTTCCTCCTCCTCCTCCATGACTTCTTCTTCTTTCTTCTTTCTTCCTTTTCTTGTTGAGGTTGGGTATTGCTGTGTTGCCCAGGATGGTCTAGAGCTTGTTGGCTCAAGTGATCCTCCTACCTCAGCCTCCCAGACTGTTTGGATTACAGGCATGAGCCACCATGTCTGGAAAACTTATTTTCCTTCAATAAAGGATTTCAATTTTCTGTTCTACATATTCATTCAATTTCTTTAACAGGAATTTGACTATTCAATGCTTTGTAATAAAAACAGGAAAAAAACTAAAAGTTTTTTTTTGCAATCAATTGAATATCTCATGTATTAAAAAATTGACACATGCAAAATGTGTCATTGTAGCTAGGCTACCACTAATGCCAGATTCTCAAATTCTAGGTATGGTGTTTTCAGATCAGTTTCTTCTTTGATACTTACTAATTTAGTGGTAAGTATATGAGAAGCCTAAAAAGTTTCTTATGTTCATAAGCATATTAAGCTATTATATTATATTGAAGCATCTTCTTTAATATGCTTAAACTCCTTTGCTATTAAAATCTGTGTTGTTGCTATGTTGTATTTCCCACAGTATTGATTAAATATCTATTGTTTACAGTATTACAGATGCAAAACACGCCACTTGTGATACTCAGTCTAATATATCCAAGAATCGTGCAAGTAAAAGTGAAAGGGATTCTCTGGCCACTTAATGTTTGTCATTTCATGCTTGGAGAGATTGGGTTTCCAGAATTTATGTAGTTATTAGACACATTTAGCAACATAGTAAGTTTCAGGGAAAATATGAAATACAATAATATAATTTAATTTGCTAAGTAATAACTAGAAAATTAAATGTCAATTACAAATTCTGATGACCATAATTTATTGTTTTAGTATGATAACATACATTTATAACATTATTATATAATAAGTTGATTCACATATTATTTTTAAATATCAATACTATAAAAAGTTTTGGAAATTCTACAGAAATAATAGTAGCTATGTTAAATTATTAAGTGTGGGGGACTGTGTTAATATAATACTTGCAGCAAACAGATAAAGTAGCTTTTATTAAATGCATATAATAAACACCTTAGCAAAGATTAGAGGATTTAATTTAGTTGTTCCAAGTCACAGATCAATTGAGTAGTAGAGCTAAGATTTATGCTAAACTTTGGAACAACATAAAATCAAGCTGTCTAACAGCTAAATTATACTGTATCTCAATATCATTCTCTTCCATTTAGTCAAAAAACAGGATGTTAGCGGGAAAATCTGTATTGAACAAAATGATTTACCTGTAACTCAAATGAAAAATAGGAAAGACATTTAAGATCCAGTTAGATACCGTTACATATAGATGCCTAATCAATCCAGTACCATTCGTTGAAAAGACAAATCTTTTTAAAATTGAAATACTTATATTATCATATGTGTATAACTAGGCACTCTAATCTACCCTGTTAATTTTTATGACTTCTATATTCAGTTGATTACTGAGGATTTATGTTAGTTCTTAAAATCAGACAATGTGAATCCTCCAAATCTCTTTTTGAAAATTGTTTTGACTATTTTATTTCTGTTATTTTCTATATAAGTTTTAGAAAGAATCTTGTCAATTTCTAAAAAAAAAAAAGAAAGAAAACACACACACACACACAAAACCACCTTTTGCTGTGATTTTGATTAGAACTGTAGTATGTCTACACATCAATTTGAGGAGAATTGGCATCTTAAATTTGAGTCTTCTGATCCATAAATTGTATATTTATTTCTCCAAATTTTTAGATCTTTCTTGATTTTAATCATTAACATTTTGTAGCAATTGGCAACCTAATGTCATACATATTTTATTAGATTTCTGCATAAATATTCTTTTTATTTTTATTAATACTGTACACAGTGCTATTATTTCCATTGTCACTAGTTCCTTGGTAGCGTAACAGTAGTCTTTTGATTTTTGTATACTTAACTCATAATCTGTGACCTTGTTAAAAAAATTCTAGTAGCATTTTTTTCTAGATTATATAAGATTTTCTAAACAGATTATTTATTGTTTACAAATAAAGACAGTTCTATTTGTTTCTCATATATAAGCATTTAATTTATTTTTCTTATTGTCATGGCTAAATTCTTTTAGTATAATGGTAAATAGAAAGAATAAAAGTAGTTATCAATGACTTGCTCTCAAAATCACAGAGGAAGAATCAATATTTTACTGAAGAGTATAGCATAAGCTTTATGTTTTTCTGTAAATGATCACTATCAGAATGATAATGTATTCTATTCAAAATTTTCGGATAGTTTTCAGGAACAATGGGTATTGACTTTCTTCAAATACATTTATACATCTCTTGAGATGGTTATATTTTTTTGTTTTGTTTTGTTTTTCTCACTTTAGCCTATTGTGATGATGGCAAAAACTGCAGTTACCTTTACACCAACCCAACAGTACATGACACATTGACTGAATTTTTCAGATGTTTATCCAACCTTTTATTTTCAGGATAAACCCCACTTGATCTTGATTTTTTTTTTCATTTATTACTCAATTTGATTACATAGAACTTTGTTAAGTTTTGCATTTATTTGCCTAAGAGGCACAGGCACAGAGTTTGCTGTTTTTGTAATGTATCTGATTTTGCTATCAAAGTCATGTTGGCCTCATAAAATGAGTTGCAATGTGTTCTATTTGTTAAAAGAATGATTCCAGAATTAATATTATTTCTTTCTTCAGTGCTGGGTAGAATTTCATAGTAATGCCATCTTTTCCTGAATTTTCATAGATGGGAGATTCGTAACTGTGATATTAATATCTTTAGTAAATACTTCCCTATTCAGGTTGTCACCTTCTTCATAAGGGAGATTTTAGTTAACATTTTTAGGATCTATTAATCTCTTCTCATCTGTTCTTACTATTCTTAGTTTGTGTCTTTTTTTTCTCAGTGGCTTATTAGAAATTTATAATTTTTAAAATCAAAGACCCAGTATTTGTTTTTGTTGTTGTTGTTGTTGCTTTTCTGTAAATAAAATATGTATATATTGCTTTTTGATTTTACCTTTACTACTTTCTTCATTACACCAACTTTGGAAATATTCTCTTTACTACTAGTAATATTTTTTGTTCTAAAGTCCACTTTGAATAATACAGCCTCATACACTTTTTGGTTAATGTTCTAAGGGCACGACTTTCCTAATCCTTTTATTCTCAATTGGTCTGTGACTTTGCAATTTACAATTGTAGTTACAATTAATTTACAATCAATTATTGTAGTCTTAAGATAATATTTTATTCTTTACTGTCATCTACAGAATATTACCTTTTTCCCACTGATTTTTATTTCATCTTTCTTGTCGTATTTTTCTACATGTGTAGGTCTATGTTTTAGCTTTTTGTCAATCAGTCTGTATTGTATCAAACTATTTTAATTTCTACTGCCTTATAATGAATTTTGCTATCTTTCTATCTGCAAAGGTGATGTAGTTTCCCATTTATGCATCTCTTTTATACCATTCAATGTTTTTATAATTCTCTCCATAAAGTCTATTCTTAGCTTTATTCTTATGTATTTCACAAATGTTGTGCCATTATAAATAGAATTATGTTTATTTATATCATGTATTTATTTGTTGCTTTTATAAAATCTATTGGTTTTAGATATTTAGACATTATATATATTTAAATATTTAGATAATTTCAAGTCTAGTAAACTTGCTGAAATTTCTCATACTTTATGAGAGTTTTGTCATAGTTTTGATTTTTGGATTTTTTAATGTAGAAGATGTCAACCAATGATTTTATTTCATTTTATTTACTGTGCATTTCATTTTTTCTTTTGCACACACTACCTAGAACATTTATTACAATGTTAAATAGAAGTGATGTAATTGGGCATCACTTTTTTTCATTCTTAATATTAAATTGTATGCATTGTGCTAATATTTTAGTCTTTTGCAGATACATTTTGTCTAGTTAACTATTTTTTTCACTTCAAAACAATTTATATTTTTCTTTTTTAAAAGATTATTAAATTTTATTCAATTCTATTGCTGCATCTATTGATCTACATCTATTAATATTAGGTGGTTAATTCTTTTCTTATTTAACTGTTTTCATGATAAAATATGTGAGTAGAGTTTCCAATATTAATTCATATTTGTATATTTGAGATAAACAGTAGGTTGTAATATAAATCATACATTGTTAGATATTATTTGCTTATGGTTAAGAAGAATCAATATTGTGAAAATGGCCATAATACCCTAAGTAATTTATAGATTAAATGCTATCCCCATCAAGTTACCATTGACTTTCCTCACAGAATTGGGGGAAAAAAACACCTTAAACTTCATATGGAACCAAAAAGGAGCCCACATAGCCAAGACAATCCTAAGCAAAACAAAAACAAAAACAAAAACAAAAAGCTGGAGGCATAATGCTACCTGACTTTAAACTATACTACAAGGCTACAGTAATCAAAACAGCATGGTACTGGTACCAAAAAAGAGATATAGATCAATGGAACAGAACAGAGGCATCAGAAACAATGCCACATATCTACAACCATCTGCTCTTTGACAAACCTGACAAAAACAAGCAATGGGGAAAGGATTCCCTATTTAATAAATGGATTTGGGAAAACTGGCTAGCCATATGCAGAAAGCTGAAACTGGATCCCCACCTTATACCCTATACAAAAATTAACTCCAGACAAATTAAAGATTTAAGCATGAGAATTATATTTTCTTAAATTATTATAGGGAATTGATATAGAGATAGAACATTTAACATGAAAGTGAATGTTAAATGCCTTCCCAACTTACTCCAAAAACTAGTCTAATTTCTCACTTAAGGAGAGCAATAAAAATAGGGGAACAACAGTTTAGAAGTTTTGCTGTTTTAAACTTTTTTTTAGTTTTTCTTGAGAGTAGTATTCACTTGCAAGACTGTCAGTTAAAAAAAGGTTTCATTTTGAAATTCAATTTCAAGAACTATTCAAATACAGTAAATGATTCAAGTTTATACAATGTAGTTCATAAATAACCATTTATTCATACTATAAAATCATCTATATGGCAAAGGGTATTAAATTAAAAGAACTCAAAATCCATTAGATTTTCCAAGGTTGAAATTATTCAGTATATTTGAATGAACCAATCTAAGCCATATGAAGGATTTATTAGCAACTATTTAATTCACCACTACACATGAAATTGGATCCAATTCATGAATCTTATTTAAAAACCCAGATCAAAAGTCTCTTTGCAATATAGTTGCTAAGCCATGGAGCTATGAGCTGAATATCTCTGAGATCATCAAGTAGAGAAGCCAGCATATGAGCCTGAAGCTGGAAGAAAATCCAAAGAGACAAAATTAGAAAAAAAAAAATGGTGAATGAGAAAATTAAGTGCAAGGAAATGGAAACAAACAGGGAATGGTTACTGGCTGTGCAATAGAGACATGGTAGGACAATTCATGGAAACAGGATATAAGAGAAAAATCATTCACAGTGGGTCTTTCTTGTAGTTAGAATTGAATTTAAAAATTTGCATTGTACTTTTATAAAGTTGCACCTTTTTAGGCTAAGTTATTTTTTAAAATATGGACAAAAATTGGTCATAGAAAATTGCTTGAATGAAGCTTTTATGTCTCACGTAAGAAGCATATTGGTTTTTGAAGAAATTGACTGGCAATTGTTTGAATAATCATAATAACAATAATAATGAACTACAGAATCTAATAGGGAAATAAGGACTAGACATTTCCCCATGGCTTCTTTATATCCCTCAGTGCCACATACCAGGTATTGTTTTTATTGTATATACATATATATATATATTTTTTTGTTAAATCTTGTTCCTATAACCATCAACGAATAGAGCCACATTTCATCACTTTCTCAAGTTTTCTATTTCATTATCTCTCTTTTTATATTATGCCCTAACTCTTATTTTATAGAGAAAATAAACACCAACAAGAATAAACTTCAGGTTCTCACTTTGCACCATATATATCATTCTCTGTCTTCATTTTCAAACAATAGTTCTTAACTTCCTAAAAGTTTCTAAAAAATGCA
This sequence comes from Cheracebus regulus, assembly GCA_963574635.1. Lineage (NCBI taxonomy): Eukaryota > Metazoa > Chordata > Mammalia > Primates > Pitheciidae > Cheracebus > Cheracebus regulus. The sequence goes on from CAUYQU010105239.1 coordinate 16,071, forward strand.
GTCTTTCCACTATTATTAGTGATCTCTAGCACTCTGATTATCTTCTATAATATTGCTCCTATATTTTCTAATTCCACTATTTGATATATATATATTTTTTAAATCATAAACATAGCCTCCATCATCACTTTTGAAAAACACTCCTTCATCCCTGTATCAAAGGAGTTGGAGGAGAAAAAGTGAAGTAAAATTGAAAGAACATTGAAACCAGACACAACAAATATTATGTTACAGATCTGTAGCTTTTTAATGTTGGAACACAATAAAGCTACTTATCCTTTCTAATCCCTAGCTAATCAATTTACAGAATGGAGTATCATCTACCCTGTGTTCTGGTATGGATTTAAACCATTTACATGAAAATCCCAATATACTCTAGCTGTCATTGCAGAGATCTCAATAAATAGAGATTAATATTACCTGGATTTCAAGTTTATAACTGTATAGGTACAGTCTTCTTTTTTCTCCTTTCCAGGCACACACTCCTTTTTGGTTTATTACTTCTACAGAAGCAGAGTGTGTTTCTCTGATTGGAAGCTGGAAAGCTTTCTGTCTGTCCAATAGCAATCTACCCAGGTTGCTTGTGGCTTCGTACAAGACAAGATTTATATTGAGGACAGGGATATTTACTATCTTGTCCTCAAAAAAAAAAAAAAAGATATATTTTATTTCCATAGCCACCCAGTCATTTCCTGGGTTTTGGAACCTCAGGGCAGGTTGTTTTCATTCAGTTAAGCCTTTTACTTTGATGACAGACAAGTCTAGAGATGAGCATTGCTTTTGTGCCTGTGTACCACTTAAAATGACTGTGTCCCATCTCCAACACTGACCACAATGTTTGTCATAAGCAAAAGTCAGATGCATGTTGAAAAGATCTTTCAAATGAAAGTATATTTTTTTGTTTGCTTGTTTGATGTTAACAGAGTTTCTAACTATTGTGTTGGGTGATCCTCAAGCTTTACAGTTTTTAGCTACATTCTCCTGTTTTAATGGTGCCCAACTTTTTCTCCCGTGTTCTTCCAAGGGTGAAATAGTAAGTATATTTCACTCATACTTGGAGAATTTATTCTAAGTTTTTAGGAGTAAAGTTCATATGTTTGCTTTTAATGTTAGCTCTCTGATAATCTCAAGAACAATTATGACTTTTTAGATCACCCAGCCTTTCATTTTTGGATGGGGATGATGTCCTTTTGGAACTTGCAATATCCTACCTAGAAGTGATACTCCTATATTCTTCTCTTCTTATGCTCTACTTAGAGGTAGCATTGTATCACTTTACATAAAAGTAGAAACCACCATTTCATGAAATCTTCTATTATCCTCACTTTACAAATTTTAATATTGCCCCCATAGACTGCTGAAGTTCTGTTTATTTTCAAAAGTGTATTTTCTCTTTTTTTTTTCCAAACAGAATAACTTTTATTGATCAGAAGTCAAGTTCAATGACTCTTTTCTTGATACTCCTCAACCATTACACAGGAACATTGACTGAACAGCATAAAAATGCATCTTCTTTCTGAAGAATTAATTTGATAATGCCATATATTTCCCATGATATTTGTTAATTATTACTGCTTTTTCAAAAGTTACATTGTTCATATCCAAGGTAAGGTCCTCATTCTGGTATTATACTGTTAAAGTCACTTTTTAAATTTTTGGCTACATATGCTTTCAACATGTCTTGCTTTTTTGTTTGACTTTTCTTCCTTATAACATTTTCCTTTATAATTTTATTAAACTGTTTCATTATTTTCCAAGCACTCTGAAATTTATTATTTTCTTAAAAAAAACACCTCTGGGTATTGGGGAGAAAGATTTCTTTTATGTCAGCAGGAATAGCAGATTATATGTTTGGTTTATATATATTCAGGTAAGGAGAAAAATCACAGCTTTTTCTGCTGACATCTTTAGTTTTTTAATTTTATCTTTATGTTTGATTTTCTACAATGTATAAATAACATGTATAGGAATAGTTTTTCTGTTATTTATTTTCTAGGTGTCCTCTGAGCTTTCTAGATCTGTGGTTTTGTGTCTGACATTAATTTACAGAAATTCTTGGTCATTGTTGCTTCAAGTATTTCTCTCTCTCTCTCTCTCTCTCTCTCTCTCTCTCTCTTCTCCTGTGGTGTTTCCATTATGCATATGTTAGACCTATGTCCCACAGTATTTGGATAATCTGCTCCATTTTTTTCTATTTGTTTTTTAGTTCTGGAGTTTTTTGTTGTAACATTCTCAAGCTCAAGTCAGATACTCTTTTCTTATCCTGTCCAGCCTCCTAATTAGACCATGAAAGACATTCTTCACTTCTGTGGCTGTACATTGTAACTCTAGCATTTAAAATAATTCTTAGAATTCATTTGTCTGTGGTTGCATTGTCCATCTGTTCTTAATTCTTGTCCATCCATTAGAACTCTTAGCACATTTGCCATAGTTTTATGTTCTCAGTATAATAATTCCAACATCCCTCCCATATCTGATTCTGGTTTTGATGCTTGTTCTTTCTTTTCAAACAGTGTTATTTGCCTTTCAGTATGTCTTATAATTTTTTCTTGAGAGTTGGACATGATGTACTAAATAAAAGAAACTATACAAATATGCCATTAGAAGTGTGGTGGCAAGGTGTAGGGGGAGGGTTAGCATTCTGTATTTTATGATTAGGTCTCAGTAATGTACTGAGGTTGTACCTCTAAGATACACATTTTGCATGTGCTCCTCAGTCACCTTCTTTCCTCTTGTAAGACAAAATATCGAGGACAGCATTGGGATATTTCCCTCCTGCTACTTGGAAGGTTAGAGGGAATTTGAATTGAATGTTTTTCTTCCTCCATGTGAATTGGCATATCTTATTGGAGTTAAGTATTTCCCTTCCCCAGGTCAGTTAGTCTCTGATAAAACACCAGCACTTTAAGCTCTGGTTAACATGTTTTTACTGAGGGCAGATCCTGTTAAAGACAAGACACTTCCCTGGCATATTTCCAAATATTTCCTTTACCCCCTTTGTTTCTTTGTTTTGTTCTGTTTTTGCTGGAAGAACATGGCAGTTTTTTTCTAGTAGTCATTGTAAGTACCTTGTAGAGTTCCTAGAGGTAAAACTCATATAACAGTGGGAGCCTCAGTATGAGTGATCTCCGCTGGAGTTTTAACTCTGAATTTTCCACACTGAGTCTCCAAAAATTTGTCAATTATATTTCAGGTTTTCTTACCTGGCACTGATTCCAACGAAGGTGCCCACTTGTGGGTTCTTGCTGTAGTAAATTGTGTTTCTCTGTATTTGCCTATTGGTTTCTCCAATTTGGGAGGTAGTAGTTTGCCCTGTGATCTCACTTCTTTTGTTAAGAAGAGTTGTTATTTTTTCAGGTTGTTTAGCTTTTCACCTTTGTTAGAATTAAGTGGCAACTTCCAAGCACCTTACATCACAACAGAAATGAAAAGAGTATCTATAATATTTATGGTTCCCTACTTCTTTCTCTTTCTATTTATGATATACAAATGGTAAATTACCTGTTTGGTAATAGCCTCCTAATATTCATAGTGACACATCTTAGCATTATTTTCGTATAATCACTTTTTAGATTCTTCCCTCATATATTTATCTAGCTTCTGCTAATATCATATATTTTAAAAATTGTCTAATTTTTCCCCAGGCTTTCTGGTAGATAGCTTCTAAATACAAAAAAAATCTTCTGAGTGATAGGAGTGTCATTGTTATTTATGGTACTGTTTTCCACTGCACCTAAATTTGTGCTAATGAGATCAGTCAGGATGAAGCCTGGTCATACTGGAAAGACTATGTGTGAGCCAGCTGCTATCACCTCAAACTTCTCCAGAGAGAAGAGGGGAGCTGGAGATTGAGTTTGGTCACATGCCCAATGATTCAGTTATGTCTATGTTTGTCCAATAAAACCTCCAGACACATGGCTCAGGTGCGCTTCCTGATCGACGAACACATATCTATGCTTAGATGGTGACACATCTTGATTCTATGGGGAAGAGACATGAGAGCTCTGAATTCCAGACCTTCTTAGACCTCATCGTATGTGTCTCTTCATTTAGTTAATTCTAATTTGTATATTTTAAAATATAACTCTAATCATGAGTACATAACAATTGTTTGAGTTCTGTCAGCTATTTTTAAAAATCACTGAACCTGATGGGGCTATGGGAATCTCTGAATTTATAGCCAGTTTGTTGGAAAAATGCATGGCTTAAGGACCCTCAAGCTTGTAGCTGCATCCGAAATAAGGACAGTTTGTTGGGTACTGTGTCCTTAACTTGTGTCCTTTCACTAAATCCAGGTAGTTTGTGATCAAATTGCACTGTGTTCTGGCAATCTAAGAGACATTTTTTAAATTACTAAATGTCACTGAGAAGACATGTTTCTTACTCCATGTTTCAATCCTTGTATATGTGTAAGTCTCATCTTTCATCCATAAATTTTTACTTTTGAGAATTAAATACGGGAAAAAGTTTTAAAGCCTGTGGAATGTGTGGCATTTAAAATGCATATATCGGCCGGGCGCAGTGGCTCACACCTGTAATCCAAGCACTTTGGAGGCCAAGGCGGGCATATCACCTGAGGTCGGGAGCTCAAGACCAGCCAGACCAACATGGTGAAACCCTGTCTTAAAATAAATAAATAAATAAAATAAAATAAAATAAAATAAAATGCATATATCCATTAAATGAATATATTAAATATATAAATGGGAAACATTTTTATTTTTGTAAACAATTAGCAAAAATTAGGACTTGTGAAATACTGATTCCCACCCCCTTAAGCAACATGGAAGATTGACAGTATTGACAATGATATGACAGATTATTCCACTCACCTATTTGCAAAAGGTTGAGCTGATCTGAATTTAGAGTTTTGAATTCATTGGAGTTTTATAATCACCTGCATGCATTATAAAGTTAAATGAGAAATTGTGTAAGCATATAAAATGAGATATTTCTTAGTTTGGTAAAGCTAATCAAATTGAAGTATATGTTATGCTCAATGAAACTTTAAGTTCAGAAAAAGAATAAGAAAAATAGAAAATCAACATTAGAATATATAGTAATAATTACCAAGACTTAGATTGAAATAGTTCCAAAAATTATTGTGCAAAAATTTCAGCAGAAGAAGAATTATTACATGTTCTCAAAGAAGTCCCCCATGAGACATGATGATTAAATACACAGTTGGCTTGTAGATTAGCTCCTAAAATATAAAAGGGATATTGTTGGATAAACTGGTGAAGTTCTAGTAAATTTTCTTAGTTTTAATATGTGTTCTATGGTCATTTGAGATATTAACAAGAGGAGAAGCTGGGTGTGGGCATTGCAAGAATTCTGTATTACGTTTGCAACAGTGTATAATTTTTAAATATCTCAGAAATAAAAATGAAAGAAAAGCTTAACTTACTACTGGTTGCCAGCATCTCATATTGAAAGAAGAGGATGGATTCTACAGGGCATAAGGGAGCTCTGACTATGTTATGTATATATCTTGAAGGTGAGGGTGTTTACATGACTGTATTCATTTTTAAAAACTCATTATACTACCCATTTAATTAGGTTGAATTTTTTATGTTACATAATACAACATTCCAAATGTAGAGACTTACCTTAGAGATAGTCCTGCTTTGGTTCCAGACCATCATAATGAAACAAATATTGCTATAAAGCAAGTCATACAAATTTTTTCTTCCAATGCATATAAAATTTAAATTTACACTCTACAATCTATTAACTGTGCAATAGCATTATGTCTATAAAACACTGTACAAATCTTAATAAAAAAATATTTTGTTGCTAAAAAATGCTAAGAGTCATCTGAACTTTGAGCTAGTTACAATCCTTGTGCTGGTGGAAGATTTTAACTCAATGGTGATGGTTGCTGACTGATCAGGGTGGTGACCGCAAAGGTTAGAGTGACTAATTTCTCTTTTTTTCTTTTTCTTTTCTTTTCTTCTTTTTTTTTTTTGGAGACAGAGTCTTTCTCTGTTGCCCAGGCTGGAGTGCAGTGGTACGATCTCGGCTCACTGCAACCTCCACCTCTGTGGTTCAAGCAGTTTTCCTGCCTCAGCCTCCCGAATAGACAACTCCTTTAAATAACACAAAAATAAGATTTCCTTCATCAGTGGACTCTTCCTTTTATAAAATATTTATCTGTAACTTGTCATGCTGTTTGATTGTGTTATACCCCCAGTAGAAGTTCTTTCAAAATTGGAGTCAACTATCTCTAACCCTGCCATTGTTTATCCCCTAATATTATGTAATATTCTAAATCCTTTGTTGTCATTTGAACAATATGTGCAGCATCTTCACCAGAGAAAGACTCTTTCTTGAGAAAACACTTTCTTTGTTATAGGAATCATCTCCTCATTAGCTGTAGTTTTATTATAATGTTTCTGCAATTCAGTCACGTATTCAGGATCCACTTCTAATTCTAGTTATCTTCTTATCTCTACCATGTCTGCAGTGACTTCCTCTACTGAAGTCTTGAACATTTCAAAATCATCCACGAGGGCTGGAATGAACTTCCTGCAAACTCTTGTTTATGTAGGTTAAAATATTTATATAAGGTGTAGATTTTTTTAATGGCCTCTAAAATGGCAAACCTTTTCCAGAAGGTTTTCAATTTACTTTGCCTGGATCCATTAGAGAAGCCACTATCTATGGCAGTTATAGCCTTACACAGCTTATTTCTTGAATAATAAGACTCAAAATTCAAAATTACTAATAGATTCATAACATGCAGAAAGGATGGTGTTTTAACAGACATGAAAAGCAGTATCAATCTCTTTGTACATCTCCATCAGAGCTTCTGGGTGACCAGGTGCATTGTCAATAGGCAGTAACCTTTTGAAAGTAATCTTTTTATAAATATAGAAGCCACAGAATGATCTAAAAGAATGCTGCCTGCCCAGATCCAGAACAGAGGTACTTAACCTTTGTTTTCCAGTTTCATTATCAAAACATTGTGTGAACAAAATGCTGAGTGTCACACTGGCGGTACAAATAGGCCCAAAATTTTGAGCCCTGAAAACATTTTATAAAATTTAGCTCAATATGCCTTAATATATCCATGAGGTAGTTAAGTAAACAGTATTACCCATTTTAATACATAGTAAACAGAAGCATGGATAACTGACATACTCATACTTTAAGCAATAAGAATTAGAAGAAACCACAGAAACTTGGGGCCTTCTCACTAGCTCTAACCCAAAGAAAATGAACTTTAATTTTTTTTTAAAGTGTTAAATCACTTAAGATCTTCTTCTTCCATTTCTTCTTCTTCCTTCTCCTCTTCTTCTTCTTTTTCTTCTTCTTCCCCCTCCTCTCCCTCTTCTTTTTTCACTAGCTGATTAGTATCGTATCTCTTTCCAAAGCTGGTGCCCTTTAAAACTGAGTACAACCCTTAATTCAAACTAGGCCTCTGTTTCTACCTGAGTCTGTACAAAATTCCAATAGAAAACTGTTTTATTTATATTGAATATCTATTGTTGAGTGTAGCCACCTTCATCAATTATCTTAGCTAGGTCATCTGGATAACTTGATACAACTTCTCCATAAGCATTTGCTGCTTTATCTTGCACTTTTATGCTATGAAGATGTCTTCTTTCCTTAAACCTCATAAATCAGCTTCTATTAGCTTCAATTTTTTTTTTCTGCAACTTTCTAACGTTCTTGTAGACTTCATGGATTTAAACAGAGTTAGGGCCTTCCTCTTCATTAGCATAAGAGAATGTGGCCGGTATCATCTATCCATAACACTCAAACTTTCATTATATCAGCAATAAAAACCTTTTGCGTTTTTATCATTCATGTGTTCACTGGCGTTGCACTTTTAATTTCTTCAGGAATATTTCCTTGGCATTCATGCTTAGCTAACCATTTGGCTTAGGAGACCAGCTTTTGGCCTATCTTGGCTTTTTTAGCCTTCTTCACTAAGTTTAATAATTTCTAGCTTTTCATTTGAAGTGAGAGGTATAAAACTTTTCCTTTCACTTGAACACTTAGAGGCCATTTTAGGGTTATTAATTGGCCTAATTTTAATATTGTTGTGTCTCAAGGATTAAGGAGGCCTCTTTCCCAAAGAGGGATAGAAATGGAGGAATAATCAGTGGAGCTGTCAGTACACACACACTTATCAGTTAAGTTCTCCATCCTATGTGGACACAATTTGTGGCACCCCAGAACAAGTATAATGGTAATATCAAAGATCAGTGATCACAAGATTACAATAACAGATATAAAAATAATGACAAAATTTGATATATTGAGAGCATTACCAGAACATGACACAGAGATACAAAGTGAGCACATGCTGTTGGAAAAATGATGCCTTGTTTGACACAGGGTTGTAACAAATCTTCAGTTGTGTAAATCAAAGTATCTGCAAAGCTCAATGAAGTGAAACACGATAAAACGGGGTATGTATGTACTGGTTTGCTATGAATATTATATCCATAGATTAAAAGGTAATATAAAATATTTTTCTTTGAATGTTACTACAATGAACTTGTAGTTTGTAATAACCCATTTTATTTCTAGATCTTTTAATTTGATAATATGTTATTTTAATTTATTCAATATAACAATTCTGCTAAAGCCTAGTATAAATGCATACTAAATTAATATAGGTTAATTAAATATGGAGTCTAAGAAAATGTCAGTGAATGAGCTATTTTTGCATGTTCTGAGCCAGGATAGTGTTTAAGACCAAGAGATTAACTTTATTCATGTCATCTGAATATAGTGATAGCAAAAATAGTTTTTAAGCACTTACGAGGTATAAGAAATTGCATTTTCAAACTTTACATGAAATGTTTAAATGCCAGTGAAATTATGAGAGATGAATATTATTATTGTTTCCAACTTAAATATTAGCAAACTAAAGTTTACAGAAATTAAGTAAATTAGTAAATTCATAAAATTAGTATGCCCTGGAACTTAGATACAAACCAGATTCTAAAGCCTCATTCTTAAGCAGCATTGTAACAGTCAAACTCTGGATTTGTTTTCTAGTGTGTTTTAAAAAATGTTATCATCTTTACTTCTATTTCTGTTAAGCTATTTACACACTTGTATTATTCCCATATAGCATAATATTTCCAAATATTTTATAAAGGATGAAATCCCAAATTTCTTTAATTTTTTTCTATTAAATATATATTAAATCTAAAAACTACAACTGAAGATAGAAGCAGTCAGTGTAAGAATAATAAATAATGAGAAAAACTATTTGTGGCTAAAATCACAACTTTGATGATTTTAAAATCAAGACTGTTAAAGAAAATTAGCCAAACCTATCATGTTAACAAATTCAAGTATGAAATTTTAATGTGAGAGGAGTTAAATTTTAATTTAGGTATTTTTAGTGCTGCTTTATTTAACATTTATTGAATGCTAGAAATTTTTAAGACTAGTGCAAAATCTGGAATGTTTATATATATTTTAAGATAGGGATGACCTATCTGTGCAAATATATACTTATTTGATACTTAAAAATGAATAAAGCCTGCAAATTATAATAGATTTAAAAAACCTTCAAATATTGATATTCTTCACTTACACTTAAGGAGTCTGAGGTGAATTAGAGCAGTTGGATCTGTTTCAGAATGTAATTCAAGGCAAGTATCTACCCAAGCATTATTTGTATTGCCATACAAATGAGTAAGATTCAATAACATAAATATTAAATTATAGAATCTCATTTGTTTTGATCAATATTTGCTGCTCTACTCTGCATATGTGTATAAAAATAATGATTTTCCTTATTGCGATATAATATGTATAGAATGTTAATTAAAAGCTAGAATTCTAACCACTTTTACCCTCACGTATATCTTTGTTTCTGTATTTTCAGCTTACATGATTTGGATCTGCAATTATTCACTTCCAAATTCCCTAGTCCTACTGTCTTTTTGTTTGCCTCACTCATTGAGAAAAATCCAACTTAGGTTATACCCACTTACTTGCCTATTTCATGCCTCCACCAAAGCAGCTAATTGTTTAACTGATGAACTTGTCTCACATTTCATGGTGAAAATGACTTCCATTTTCACCACAATACTCCTGCTGGGACAAAAAGCTAACCTGGCTAGGTGCAGTGGCTCATACCTATAATCCCAGCACTTTGAGAGGCCGAGGAGGGCAGATCATCTGTGGCTCGGAGTTTGAAACCAGCTAGGCCACCATGGCAAAACCCCATCTCTACTAAAAATACAAAGATTAGCTGGGTGTGGTGGTGTGTGCCTGTAATCCCAGCTACTTGGGAGACTGGGTCATGAGAATCTCTTGAATGTGGGAGACAGAGGTTGCAGTGAGCTGAGATCACACCACTGCACTCCAGCCAGGGAGATGATAGAGTAAGACCCTGTCTCCAAAAGAAAAAAAGCTAACATAACCACTCCACTTGTTTTCTAAATCAAATTCAATTCCCTGTTATTGTTTCTAGAATGCATGTATCTCCTCTCCTGTATATTCAATCATGTTCCTGTGTAGTAAGCCTTTTCTACCTTGCTTTTCTTAAATACAATAGTCACTTTTATGTCCTTGTCTCTTAAGAACATTTGTTTAATCAGCATTTCTGAGCCTTTTGTAGATCTTTCCACACATTTTTCTTTCCATACTTTTTGTGTCATTTTGCAATGGTATATGTTCTAAACATGTTCATTGATATTCTTGTTTTTAAAAATTCCTACTAAACAATAGTTCCCTTTAATTGACATACTAGTCTATGATATTTAATATAATTTCTAATGTGTTAGGTTTAAATTGATGAATATAAATCATGTATTTCCTGTTTCTTCATTTTTTTGATATTTTTCTCCCTTTTTGATGTCTTTTTCATTGTTCAATATTTTTATTTTATCATTTTCTTCATTATGATGCCATTTTCACATTTTCATTTTTCTGTTCTTCTTTTAGAAATAATCATAGACTTACTATAACCTGTCTCATGGTTTACCACTTACTAAACATTGCCAGAAACTGGCTATTATTTAAATCAAATTTAAATAATGTTCCCACCCTTTGCACTAATGGTGTCATACATTTTACTGATATATATTTATAAACCTCACCAAACATTATTCATTTTTAGTTTGTTGCAGTCAATATTAATTTATATTTACTCCAATTAAAACTCTGTCGATGCTTTTCATTTGTTCGTTTCTTTTAATTTGTTTTAGTGACACGATCTCACTCTCTCACTTATTCATTTCCAGAAGATATTATTATTAGCTTCAATTTTAATAAGTATTGGTAGCTTGCTTGTTTGTTTTACTTTTCATTGTTCTTGTTAGGTTTTGTTTAATTTTGTTAAGGTTCCTATTGATATTGAGCCAGTGGTCTTCTTGAAGTATTGTGTCAACTTTCTATGATCATTTTTTAAGGTTCTTTCTCCTAATCTTCATCATTTGCGTGTAATATACACAGATGTGTTTTTCTTTCTATTTAAGTCACTTTTGGCTCATTGAACTTCAGGAATCTCTTTGTGGTATTATTCATCGATTTTGGAAATTTTCTATTTCTTTTCCTTCAGATATTTCCTCTGTCCCCTTGCTCTTCTTTCTCATTCTTTGATTCAAATACAGGTGGAAGTAAAAGTAATCACAGACTTTTCCATTATTTTAATTGCAACACCACAGTAACTTTTGCACAAATCTAATAACAAGTTAATTAAATGTAATTACAGAATTAAAAATAATTGCAAAACATGATTGCTTTTGCACCAATCTACTAACAAATATTTTAATTTTTTATTACATGCCACATTTCTTTCAGTCTATACACTATGTATTCTTCATTTTCTCATTGCATCAAATTAAATGTTTCTTGTGGACTTTTTATTCAATTTACTAATCCAAATTTCAATTCTATACCATAAGTCCACTACATACTTCATTTCAATTAGTGTCTTTTAATTCTAAAATATGTTTTTAAAATGTGATTTCTAGTTTTCCACTGAATTATCTAATTTTCAGAAATAATTTTCTTGAGCACATTAATACCAATATTTGATGCTTCTGGGTCTGTTTCTATTGCATTTATTTCTTTTGTTTTTTAATCATGTTTTTATGCCTTGTAAGCTTTTTTTTTCATGGAGTGCAGGGTATTATGAAAGGAAATATGTTGAATTCCTGGTCAATGTTTTCTTCCTTCAAAGAGGATAATTTTTCCTTTGTTAGATACATAGAGTTCTAGTAGATTATCTTGAAAATGTTGAGGCCTAGATTTAGAATTAGCTATTACTTGCATTTTTCAGTTTTTGCCTTACCTACAGAAAGTGGCCCTTAGTCCTGGGGTATGCAGTTTGCTTCTAGAATGTGGACCTCCTGAGCTCTCAGCTAAAAATTAAGCATGTTTTTGCTGAAAGTCTCCATTATGAAGGGATTTGTTTGTAATGTTTGTTTTCCCCAGCAAGTTAAACTTGCTTAGACATTCAAAACAAAAATGATACATTTCCTTTATAGATTTCTTCTTATAACACTTTTTACAACTTTCACAGACAATCTTCAACATGCCTTAACTTTGTTTTATAACCTTCCTTTACTAAAAGTGCATTGTTATATCTATAACTTTCTTAATATTTTTTTCTCTTCTTCCTACTTTATCTCTTTCCTTTGTCTTAATTTTTGTGATCTCTGATCTTTATCTCGTCTCTCTCTCTTACTCATTCTTTTCCTCTATTTCTCTCTTCAGTCTTTCTGTTTCTGTCTTGAGAGGTTTTAGCAAAGTGCTTTTCTATAGATCATTGAAATTTGTCATCTAAATTTTAAAATGTAAGGGTAAATAAGGCTTGTGCTATTAGTGTTTCAGGGTCCTTACTCATATTCCCCCTTTTTTTGTTTTTTTGAGCATATTTTTAAGGGTGAAATGGGCACATTCTACTATGCCTATGGAATGTTGAATGTTTCACATGTCAAAAAATTGTTGAAATTGTGAGCTCACATAAGTTGGACCATTACCAGTTTTAAGTTTTGTGGGCCACCTATAAATGCAAAAATTAAGAAATGTTTAGTAACATATCAAGTGGACTCTCCAAGAAGGGTGTGTGCACTAATTAGATGAGAATTGGTATCAAGACATGTACATATCTTAGTTTACCAGATTCAGGGACATCTATTTGCCATAACTGATTAGGTTCTAGTCCTCTAGGGCTAACACCTGTTGAAGGAAGGGATGTGCCTGTGAGTTGGCAATCTGGGCACTGCAGGATAATTTATTTAGCTAGTCTCTGGGTAAGTTGAAATCGTTTAGTTAAGTTTCTCCAATTTTGATGGAAAAAATTTACATGATTGGGTTGCTTCATCAAGCAGTAATGTCATAACCTAAAGATCTGCTTGTTCATTGCCATAAGCTAATAGGCCAGGCAGTGAGCTGTGGGCTTGAATGTGTGTCATAAAAATAGAATGTGTACATTGACATAGCAATTGCTGAAGTCGAAGAAAGAGAGCACATAGGGCAGGCTCCAGTTTATATTGCCCAGTAATTTCTGATAATCATTTAAGGTGTGTAAGTTGCTAGCTTTTAATTTAACCTTTTGAGGTCTTACTGACCAGGAAGTAAGGATGTATTGAAGATATCCAAGGGGAGGACATTTATACTTTTTCAGGTGCTATGATAAACTTCTCAACTGTGTATTCTTTATGAAATACTTATATAAATTTAAGAGTACTGGCTCTGCAGGGGCTGCCAGTAAATATCATCCATAAAATGAATAATCTTGCAATTGGGAAATTCCTTTCTACTGGGAGTAAAGCCTAATCTACATAATACTGATACATGGTAGGACTGTTCAGGCTTCGTTGAGGCAGTTCTTTCCAATGAAATCGACAAGCTGCTCTTTTATTGTTAGCAGCTATTAATGTAAACACAAATTTTTCTCTGTCCTGTTCTGCCAGGGGGACCTTATAAAAACAGTTCTTTAAGTCAATAAGAATTACTTGAAGTACTGCTTCAGGGGAAGGGAGCCCCTGCTAAAGAGGTCCCATAAGCAGTAGATTAGCCTCAGTTAGTTCATGGGCCCTCTGTAATTTCTCTCCCTTCAAAGTCTACTATTCTACTTAAATAGGATTTAGAGAGAGCTACATCAGTGGTATGGTTGGGACAGCAACAGTGGCCATTATCAGAAAAAGGTCTTACAAATTCTTAAATTTTACTTAAATCTTAGCAGAGAATTATAATCTGGTACATTTCTTCTATACAGTGAACATATGAAGTTTCACCCTGGGCCACCTGAGGAGCCAGAGGGCAATGGCACGGGTCCTGGGGTGGTGGCTGGCTGCTTTGCACTTGCCTAGGTGCTGCCTTTTGTCTGCACTGCTTTTTGTTTGCAGTGCTCCCTCCTCCTGCCACCAGATGGCTGCTGCCAGCCTGGGTGGTTCCTATTGGTCCAGGGCTCCGCAAGCTTCCTTGCCACCTGGAGCTTCCCTGCCACTGAGCCTTTTCTTCTGCCCACTGCCTGCTTGGCCATGTGGTTTTGATCTCTAATGCTTTTTTTCTTATCTTTTTATAAGTGTACACCTGATTGCCTTGTTGATCCTGCATAATCGGGCAGGCTAAAAACTCCCTTTCTAATGGCATTTGCTTAAGAAAATGTCCTATAGCTGGAACATGTCTCTTGTCTTTTTTCCTGTTGGAGGAGGGTGCAGAGGCAAAATCTCCATTTCCTCTTTGTTTTTGGTCCAGTTATAGCAGGACTGAAGGACTTGGGGGTGCTAAAGTAAGTGACAATTCTTTTTCCTTCTCCTATTTAGGCTCTTTTGTTTATAATGGGGTCAGAGCCACCCTCACTAGAGCCCATAATGTTAGAGATGTTACTGGGACCCATTGCCCTTGCACATAATGCCACTTAAGATTTCTCCCTACTTGTTCCCAGATCTCTAAATCTAAGGAACCGTGGATTATGAAAGAAAACAGTTTACATTAGGTCCCTTAATTGAGCCTGCAAAACTGAGCATCCACTAGCTTTAAGTAGTTGTTTCAACACTTTGTATACTTTTCTGATGTGCTAATAACTGTTGTCCCATGATGAAACCCTAGCCAGAACAATCCCTGCCAAACTTGGTAATCCCAAGCAGGTACCAATGACTACCAGACTCACTGAGCAATCTCTTTTCATCTCTGTTTTTGGGGGTTCTGTCATGACCCTGGATCTGTTGCAGCTCTCCTCACATGTAAACACCAGCTGTCGGGGTCTGACATGCAGATCCTGACGCAGCAACAAATGAACAAACAAATTCACTTAGATACAAATCTCTGGTGAAAGAGGAGGCTGGGTAACCATGGCCACTCATGGACACTCCTAATAGAGATAGTAGACACAGCCCTGACCAGCTGGCACTCAGGGCATTTAGTCAGTATGGATTTAATAACAGAGGTTCTGAGTCAACACACCTGTTGATAATGATTAAAGGCTAGGATCTGAGGTCTAAAGCAAACACCATTTGCGGTGATAAATCTGGTCACCCTCCCCCCAAGAAAGCCATCTGGCCCATGAAAAATTAAAGGTTAGTTTTAGGATCACATGAGTAAATTCCCCAACATTCCCTAGTTATTTGCTTTTCTTTGTCAGCTAAAGATAAAGGAGCTTAGGCTATTTTCAGCTGAAGTTCCTACTGAAACTGCACAAACCTGTTGACCTTCCAAGAAGGTTTGTGACTATATTCTATAATTTTACAATCTTTTCAAACATCCTGACTGATCTTCCACATTGGATGCCTTGCAACAGAATTTTATTTACATTTTTTCCACCTTTCATCAGCATTTTAAGTGGACGTTTAGCTCTGACATCAGTTATCCTGCTGTATCTCAGAGCAGAAATTCCCTAGATCTGTGGTTTAAAAACTATCAGTGACTCAAAATTAAGTCCATCTCTAGATCAAAATTACTAGTCTCTACTTGAAAACCTATACATGCTCTCTTTCTCTTTCTATGCCTATATATAATACAATATACCATATATTTATAATATATTATACACATATACTATGGATATTGTAGATAATATATGATTATATAACATTCATATTATATATAATCATTATATACTTAAGGCCTAATTAGTATATCTTCTCTACTTTAATAAATATAAAATACGTCAAACGTGTCTTAACACTGAATCGTAAATATTATTAACTTATTAACTTTAAATAAATATAATTAAGAAGAAAAGTTATTATACTTAATTAACACTGACAAAAAATTTCCAGACATTATAAAAGAAAGGAACAAACTAGGTACTAATGGAACATAATTCAAAATAATAAGAGCTCTTTATGACAAACCCAATGTCATACTGAGTGGGAAAAAGCTGGAAGCATTGTCTTTGAAAACTGGTACAAGATGAGGATGCCCTCTCTTACCACTTGTATTCAACATAGTATTGTAAGTTCTGGCCAGGGCAATCAAACAAGAGAAACAAATAAAGGGTATTCAAATATAAAGAAGTCAAATTATCTCTGTTTGCAGTCGATGTAATTGTATATTTGGAAAACACCATTATCTCAGCCCAAAAACTCCTTCAGCTGATGAGCAACTTTAGCAAACTGTCAGGATACAAAGTCAATGTGCAAAAATCACAAGCATTCTTATACACCAACAATAGAGAGCCAAATCATAAATGAACTCCCATTCACAATTGCTACAAAGATAATAAAATACCTAGGAATACAGCTAACAAAGGATTGTGAAGGACCTCTTCAAGGAGAACTACAAACCGCTGTTCAAGGAAATAAGAGGGGACACAAACAAACAGAAGAATATTTCATCCTCATGGATAAGAAGAATCAGTATCATGAGAGTGGTCATACTGGCAACCAGAGAATTAGGAAAAACTACTCTAAATTTCATATGGAACCAAAAAAGGCCATATAGCCAAGACAATCCTAGGCAAGAAGAAAAAAGCTGGAGGCTTCACGCCTACCTGTCTTCAAACTATGTTAAAGGCTTCAGTAATCAAAACAGCATGGTACTGGTACCAAACCAGACACACAGACCAAGGGAACAGAACAGAGACTTCAGCATTTACAACACACATCCATAACAATCTGATCTTTGACAAACCTGACAAAAGCAAGCAATGAGGAAAGGATTCCTTATTTAATAAATGATTTTGGAAGAGCTGGCTAGCCATATGCATAAACCTGAAACTAAACCCCCTCCTTACACCTCATACAAAAATTAATTCAAGATGGATTAAATCCTTAAGTGTAAAAACCGTGGAAGAAAACTTAGGCAATACCATTCAGGACATAGGCATGGACAAAGCTTTTATTATGAAAACAAAGCAATTGGAACAAAAGCAAAAATTGATAAATGGGATCTAACTAAACTAAAGAGCTTCTGCACAGCAAAAGAAACTGTCATCAGAGTGAAGAGGCAACCTACAGAATGGGAGTAAATTTTTGCAGTCTACCTATCTGACAAAGGTCTAATATCCAGAATCTACAAGGAACTTAAACAAATTTACAAGAAAAAACATCTCCATCAAAGAGTGAGTAAATGATATGAACAGAGACTTCTCAAAAGAGTATATTTAGGATACCAACAAACATATCTAAAAAAACTCAACATAACTGATCATTAGAGAAATCCAAATCAAAACCAGAATGAGATACCATCTCATGTCAGTCAGAATGGCAATTATTAAAATGTCAAGAAACAGTAGATGCTAGCAAGGATGTGGAGAAATTGCATCACTATTTACAATAGCAAAAACAGAAGCAACACAAATGCCCATCAATGATAGACTGGATTAAGAGAATGTGGTATATATACATTATGAAATTCTATGCAGCCACAAAAAGAAAAGAGATTATGTATTTTGCAGGGATATGGATGAAGCTGGAAGCTATCATCCTCAGTGAACTAACATAGGAACAGAAAACCAAATACCACATGTTCTCTCTTATAAGTGGGGATTGAATAATGAGAACACATGGACACAGGGAGGGAAACAACACACACCAGGGCCTGTTTGGGGGTGAGGATGAGAAGAGGGAACCTAGATGGCAGGTTAATAGGTATAGCAAACCACCATGGCCACATATACCTATGTAACAAACCTGCATGTTCTGCCCATGTATTCTGGAACTTAAAGTAAAAACAACAACAACAAAATAAAAAAAATAGCAACAACTTCAGACAGTCTAAAAAGTATGAGTCGTGTCTGGGCTGTAAAGAGGGACATATATTAATAACTGTCTCAAATGATGATTTCAAGAATTAAAAGACATGATTCAAAGAAAATACAGTTCCAGGTCAGGCATAGTGGCTTACACCTGTAATCCCAGTACTTTGGGAGGCCGAGGAGGGCAGATCACCTGAGGTCAGGAGTTTTATACCAGTCTGACCAACATGAAGAAACTCTGCCTCTACTAAAAATACAAAATTAGCCAGGCATGGTGGCTCATGCCTGTAATCTCAGCTACTCAGGAGGCTGAGACAAGAGAATTGCTTGAACCTGAGAGGTGGAGGTTGTGGTGAGCCGATATCACACTATTGAACTTAAGCCTGGGCAACAAAAACTAAACTCCATCTCAAAAAAACAAAACAGTTTCTGTTAGATAGTGAATACTTGCTAAATGTTGGTTATTTTTAGCAGCAGCATATTCCTCTTTCTGACATTGTATTAATTATTCCGCCTTGGCTAACATAACAAAATGCCATAGACTTAGTGATTTAAACAAGAGAAATTAACTTTCTCACAGTTCTGGAAGCTGCAAGTCCAAGTTCAAGATTCCAGGTATTTCTGCTTCTGGGGAGAGCTATCTTTCCTGTTTATAGAGGGCTGCCTTCTCCCTGTGTCTTCTTGTAGCCCTTCCTCTGTGTACGTACACAGAAAGAAAGAAAACGCTCATCTTTCTTCCTCTTAGCACAGGGACACTAATTCTAACAAATTTGTGTTAATTGTTTTATTGTTCAATCAATGTCGAAGTTTATGTCCAGTGTTGGAGGTGGGATCTCATGGAAGTATTTTGGTCATGGAGAAGATTTCTCATTAATAGATTAATGCCTTTTCTTGGGTGAATTCTCACTTCTATTAGTTTTGCAAGAGATAGCTGTTAAAAGGATCCTGGCATCTCCTTAGTTTCTGTCTTGCTTCCTCTTGTGCTGTGTGATCTCTGCAGATGCTGGCTCCCTTTTCCCTTCTGCCATGATCACACAGCAAGTGAGGAAGCAAGAAAGTAGAGAGTTAACAGTATCTGAAAGGCTCTCATCAAATATAGATGCTGGCGGCACCATGCTTCTTGTCCAGCCTACAGAACTATGAGCCAAATAAACTTTTTTTCTTTGTCAGTTATAAAAATAAATTTATTTATATTTTTTAATAAATTCTCAAGTATTCTATTATAAAAATACAAAATAGACTAAGACCAGGGTCCTACCCTTATTGACCTATTTTATCCTGAATTACTTCCTTACAGGCGCTGTCTCCAAAACAGTCATATTAGAAATAAGGGTTTCAACATATCAATGTAGGAGGACACAGCTCAGTTAATAACAGAGATCATACTTTTAAATAGGCCTAACCCCACAGTAGATAACAGATTAATTGCTTTTGATACATCGCTATGGTATTCTGTTCTGATTTTATTGGAATAGTTAGTTGTTTAGACAGTAAGTAGTCTATTTTACTCTGTTCTCTAGTCTAAGTGTTTGCCTCTGGTGGGGCTGTATGAGTATAGCAAAATTCTACCAACTTTCAGTCTCTTCAGGTAGAAATATCCAAAGAATTTTGAAAATACCACATCATTTTCAAGAATAAATTATACTTTCCATGTTCAAAAAGAGTTTTATACCGATTTTAATTTTTAATTTTCTCTTTAGAATAATTGCATTTCTCAAATGACAGGTAAAAAGAATAAGATGTTTTATAATGGAAGGAATTGAATATGCTATGCGTTAAAGAAAATAAATATAATACAAAAATAATAATGAAAAGTATTTTGTGCATTAAAATATATCATTGACCTTGAAAGGTAGTTGAAATAGAGGAAATATGTTTGTAATACATGTATCTAAAAAGCAACTTGTATCCAGTTTATATCAATAACTGAATAATCAATGTAAGAAGCAGCTCAGTTAAAAAATAATAAAATTAGACACAACTCCAGTGCACAACACTCAGTGAGAGACAGAAATCAAGAGATCTCCTAGCTCCAACTGAGGTACCAGGTGCATTTCAACAGGTCAGGTCTGACGGTGAGCAAAGCCCAGGCAGGGCAGACTGAGGTGGGGAGGGGTGCTGCTTCACCCAGAAAGTGTATCTGACTGGTAAGTCAGAGGCTCCTCCTCTGGCACTCTGGTCCAGATACAGCGCTTCCCCCAAAGCCTCAGCAGTACACAGAACAGGGGATCTTTGCCAGTCAAGCACTGGGAATTACAAGAGCAGAGTTGAATAATAATCCAGGACAGTGTCCGAGATTGGCACACAGATCTAAGCAAATTGATAAGTCCATCAGCCAGCTAGGAGAGCCTTCAGACCAAGCTATCTCCCCGCCACCCCTGCCCCACACCCGGAGAGAGAGGGAGCTGAAAGCGGAAAGACAGACTGAGCAGCTGGGCAGACGACTCCCCCAGGACAGAGAGAGAGAGGGAGCTGAAATCAGGGAGACAGACAGTGCGGCTGGGTGGGTCCCTACCCTCCCCTACAAACCCCAGAGAGCTGAAGCACTAACTCTAGAGGGTTACACAGCCAGTGCCTCAGTCTGAGCTGAACTCTGAATGATCTGGCCCTGTGGAGGAAAGACACATCCAACATTAAAGGGGTGGGACTAGGCTTCATGTTTTTATAAAAATCACAGGAAGCCTATGTAGCAATGGGACAGTGTGCTTGACCACCCAGCAGTGCCTCCAGATCAGCAGAAGAAGCCGGTGTAACCTCCCAGTATAAACAAAAAAGACACAGGAAGCTTACCTAGTAACTTGAAGGAGACCCTAGAAACCCAGTAGCACCTCAACAGGCAGACAACCAACCTCATCAAGCAGCTCTCTGAGATCACAACCAGGTAAATCCACAAAGATGGGAAAAAAACAGTGCAAAAAGATGAAACCATCAAAGACCAGAATACCTCTTCTCCTTCAAGGGATCACAACTCCTCAACAACATGGGAACACAACATGACTGAGAAAGAGTGTGAAGCAAATCTCTCCTCAGCAAATGCAAAAGAACAGAAATCATAACAAACAGTCTATCAGACCACAGTGCAATCAGATTAGAACTCAGGATTAAGAGACACACTGAAATCCGCACATCTGGTTCCATTCCTTCTAAAACTATCAAACAATACAAAAAGAGGGAAATCTCCCAAACTCATTTTATGAGTCCAACATCATCCTGATACCAAAACCTGGCAGAGATTCAACTAAAAAAGAAAACTTCAGGCCAATATCCATGATGAATATCAACACAAAAATATTCAATAAAATGCTGGCAAACCAAATGCAACAGCACATCAAAAAGCTTATTCATCACAATTAAGTAGGCTTCATCCCAGGGATGCAAGGCTGGTTCGGCACATACAAGTCCATAAACATAATCCATCACATAAACAGAACCAAAGACAAAAACCACGATTATCTCAATAGATGCAGATAAGGCCTTCGACAAAATTAAACAGGACTTCATCCTAAAAACTCTCAATAAACTAGGTATTGATGGAATGTATCATAAAATGATAAAAGCTATTTATGACAAATTTACAGCCAATATCATACTGAATGGGCAAAAGCTGGAAGAAGTCCCTTTGACATCAGGCACTAGGTAAGGATGCCCTCTCTCACCACACTTATTCAATATAGTATTGAAAGTTCTAGCCAGAGCAATCAGGTAAGAAAAAGAAATAAAGGGTATTCAATTAGGAAAGAAGGAAGTTAAACAGTCTCTATTTGCAGACGATCTGATTGTATATTTAGAAGACCCCATCATCTCAGCCAAAAATCTTCTCAAACTGATAACCAACTTCAGCAAAGTCTCAGGATACAAAATCAATGTGCAGAAATCACAAGCATTCCTATTTACCAATAACAGACAAACAGCCAAATCAAGAGCAAAATCCCATTTACAATTGCTACCAAAAGAATAAAATACCTAGGAATACAAATAACAAAGGATGTAAAGGACCTCTTCAAGGAGAACTACAAACCACTGCTCAAGGCAATAAGAGAGGACACAAACCAGATGGAAAAACATTCCATGCTCATTGTTAGGAAGAATCAATATCATGAAAATGGCCATGCTGCCCTAAGTAATTTATAGATTCAATGCTGTCTCCATCAAGCTACCAATGACCTTCTTCACAGAATTGGAAAAAACCACTTTAAACTTAATATGGAATCACAAGAGAGCCTGCATAGCCAAGACAATCCAGAGCAAAAAGAACAAAGCTAGAGACATCACACTGCCAGACTTCAAACTATGCTGCAAGGCTACAGTAATCAAAACAGCATGGTACTGGTACCAAAACAGAGACATAGACCAACAGAAAAGAACAGAGGCCTCAGAAGCTACACCACATATCTACAACCATCTGATCTTTGACAAACCTGACAAAAACAAGCAATGGGGAAAGGAATCCATGTTTAATAAATGGTGTTGGGAAAACTGGCTAGCCACGTGCAGAAAGCAGAAACCGGACCCCTTCCTGACACCTTACACTAAAATTAACTCCAGATTGATTGAAGATTTAAACATAAAACCTAACACTATAAAAACATTGGAAGAAAATGTAGGCAAAACCATCCAGGACATAGGCATAGGCAAAGACTTCATGGAAACACCAAAAGCAATGGCAACAAAAACCAAGATAGACAAATGGGATCTAATTAAAATTCAGAGCTTCTGTACAGCAAAAGAAACTATCATTACAGCAAACTGTCAACCAACAAAATGGGAAAAAATTTTTACAGTCTACCCATCTGACACAAGGCTAATATCCAGAATCTACAAAGAACTGAAACAGATATATAAGAAAAAAACAAACAACTCCATTTAAAAGTGGGTGAAGGATATGAACAGACACTTTTCAAAAGAAGACATACATGAGGGCAACAAACATATGAAAAAATGCTCATCATCACTGGTCATTAGAGAAATGCAAATCAAAACCACATTGAGATACCATCTCATGCCAGTTAGAATGGCGATCATTAAAAAATATGGAGACAACAGATGCTGGAGAGGATGTGGAGAAATAGGAACACTTTTACACTGTTGGTGGGAGTGTAAATTAGTTCAACCATT
>CAUYQU010105240.1:0-35018 GCA_963574635.1 Cheracebus regulus
TGAGCATGCCAAGACATTTTGTGTGTGTGTGTGTGTGTGTGTGTGTGTGTGTGTGTGTGTGTGTGTGTGTGTGTGTGTGTGTGTGTGTGTGTGTTTTCTCACTGTGTTACTGGGCTGCTCTCTAACTCTTAGGCTCAAACAATCCTCCTGCCTCAACTTCCCCAAGTGCTGGGATTACAGATATGAGCCATCACATCCAGCCTATCAGGTTTTTTGCTTGTTTCGTTTTTATGAACTTCCTTTGAAAACTCCTCAATATATCTAAAATGAACTCACTCTATGTACTTTTATTCCTAGCCTACCACCCAGATACCTTCTCTTCTTCCTCTTTTACTTTCTTATCAGACCCTAATACATATTGCAATTTACTCAGGTGCCTAAGTAGGAAATGTAGTTACCATGCTCAAATCTTCCCTTTTCTTCACATCCACCAAAATCCTATTGCATTTATCTCATTAATCCCTTCAAATATGCCTACTTCTCTTCATTGTTAAAAACATCTTACTTCAGGTTCTCATCTTTTTGCCAGAATCATTCCAAAACCTTAGCAACTGGTCTATTTTCTTCCAATCCAATCTAAAAATGTAAACTGTTCTCACAAAAAATAAAATTAGCCGGGCACAGTGGCTCCTGATTATAATCCTAACACTTTGGGAGGTGGAGGCAGGTAGATCACCTGAGGTCAGGAGTTCAAGACCAGCCTGGCCAAGATGGCAAAACCCCATCTCTACTAAAAATACAAAAACTAGCTGGGCATGGTGACAAGCACCTGTAATCCCAGCTACTCAGGAGGCTGAGGCAGGAAAATCATTTCAACCCTGGAGGTGGAGTGTGTAGTGAGCCAAGATTGCACCACTGCACTTTAGCCTAGGTGACAGAGGAAGACTCGATCTTAAAAAAAAAAAAAAAAAAAATCTAGCATGTTATTAATTGCCTATATGATATCCTTTTAACATGAAAATCAAAAGTATGTGCATAGTATACAAAAAGCCTTGTAGAGTAACTGAAATTCTATTAACAATAAAAAATTGGGAAGAGGAGGAGGAGGGGAAAAAAAAACCAATAATAATAAATGAGACAAAAAGCTTAAATGATCTGGTTCTTATTTTTCCAGGCTCAAATCTTTCAAATCCCCATCTGAACATCTTACATTCTGCAGTTTCCTGACAGAACCATGATTTCTTTCACTATCAGACCTTCCCACATACTGCTCTCACTGCCTACAATTCCTGTCCTTCAACTTTTGCCCAGGAGACACAACTTTACAACTCTTCTTAGGTAGCTTCACCTGAGTTTCAAACAGTTTTGTCTGACCCTTCACCTTCCAAGTCTAGGTAAAGTACCCATCAAATATAATAGCATGTGAGTTTCATGCCATTGTATTCTAACTCATATTTCTAATAGATTACATTTATGTTTCAAAATTCGTGCAGGGTAGTTATGTCAAACTTACCTGACAAGTTGCTGACAAATTTGACATCCTGGAAGGCATCTAGTGAACACAAAATGGTGAATAAGTTATTTCAGGGGAAAAACTTTCTGATTTTAAACTAAAGCATACAAAATCCATAAAACACAAAGAAAAATTATACACTTACATTTTTCAGTAGATATCATAGATGATTATACCTTCATTTATAATTCAAATAACTACAGTTTAACTGATATTTCAATATTTTAAATATAATTAGTTGTGACATAAAATCCAGAAACCATAAAACATTGCCTGATTTAACTAAATAGAAATACAACATTTATATGTGGCAAAAATCTGCCAGTACTAAAGTTTAAAGACAAACAACCAAAAAATTGCAAAGGGTTAATTCCCTACTACATAGCTTCCTCAAATCAATTTTTTTTTTAGACAGAGTTTCACTCTTGTCGTCCAGGCTGGGATGCAATGGCATGATCTAGGCTCACTGCAACCTCTGCCTCCCAGGTTCAAGCCATTCCTGTGCCTCAGCCTCCTGAGCAGTTGGGATTACAGGCACGTCCCACCACACCTGGCTAATTTTTGTATTTTTAGTAGACAGGGTTTCACCATATTGGCCAGGCTAGTCTCCTGACCTCAAATGATTGGCCCACTTTGGCCTCCCAAAGTGCTGGGATTACAGGCATGAGTTGCTGCACCCAGCAAATTTTGTATTTTTAGTGGAGACAGGTTTTTGCCAAGGTGGCCAGGCTGGTCTTGAACTCCTGATCTCAGGTGATCTGCCCACCTCGGCCTCTCAAAGTGCTGGGATTAGAGGCATGCAGCAAATCAATTTTTTAAGATCCAAAATTATAAAGGAAAATTAAACGAACCGATAGTTCATAATGAAAACATACACAAGAAGATTATTTGATTACAAAAGATTTTTAACGCATATTTTAAGATCTTATCTTGGCCGGGTGCGGTGGTCCACCCCTATAATCCCAACACTCTGGGAGGCGCATATTAAGACCAGCCTGGGCAATATGGTGAAACTCCATCTCTACAAAACTACAAAAAATTAACTAGGGGTAGTGGTGCAGGCCTATAGTCCTAGCTACTAGGGAGGCTGAGGTGGAAGAACTGCTTGAACACAGGAGGTCAAGGCTAAAGTGAGCCATGATCATGCCCCACTGCACTCCAGTCTGGGTGACAGAGTGAAAACCTGTCTCAAAAAAAAAAAAAAAAGACACTACCTTGGCGAGAATACAGAGAGAGGTAGTCTCGTATCGGTGGGTGACAGTATTTATTTATATAATCCCTATGGAAGGCCAATTGGCAATATCCATCAAAATAAAAAACGTTGACTCTCACACACTAATTTCAGTTCTAAAAGGACAGGCTAAAACATATTTGTAGTATATGTATAAAATGCAAACTGTACAAGGATACTGACTGCAGCATTTTTTTTCTAACAGCCAAAAGAAAAAGTGAAAATAGCTAAAGTGTTCGTCAATAAGGGATTACTAAAACAAATTGTAATTCAGACATAATTAGGATGAAACAACAAACTAATGATCGCCAAGATAAGTTACAGATGCAAGGGGCTACACTATGTATTTTAAAAGGGGAGGGGGATAAACATCTGCTTGGACATGCAAAGATTGTATCTAACTTTCTGGAAGGCATTCCAAGGAATGGATAACATCAGATTTTTATTAGCAAGGGGAACTAACTAATAGCTAAAGCACAGTAGTAGAAAGGAGACTTTCACTTACAGTATTTTAAGTTCTGAACCAAGTGTGAATTACTTATTCACATAAAAATAAGAATTCAACTAGTGTAGAAAGAAGTGACCAGCTCATTGTGTTTACAAATTATGTCTCATATGAATTTAAAGGTGGGGATACTTAAAAACAACTTGGAATTTCTTTAACAACTTGAGTGTTTTTATTATTTCCATTGCAAAGTAGAATT
The DNA here is from genome assembly GCA_963574635.1 of Cheracebus regulus. NCBI lineage: Eukaryota > Metazoa > Chordata > Mammalia > Primates > Pitheciidae > Cheracebus > Cheracebus regulus. Next base: position 3,389 of record CAUYQU010105240.1, read on the forward strand.
AATAAACCTATAGGAAATAAACTCCTTAATGATAACACAATCTACTTTTTTAATAAAGCAAAACAATTTCTATTGGAGAAAATCGGTGTTTTATTTTAGAACTGGCACCCTGAACTAAGGAGGCTTAAATACTAATCCCATCTTTATGAACAGCCATGTGACTTGGGAAATGTCATTATCCTCTCTGGCTGAGAAATGTGATATGACGTTGTAATAAAACACATCTTTAATAAGTAGTAAGAAATCAGAATAAATCATAGAACCTAATAATTGGAAGAGATGTTAAGGTTATCTATTTTTATGATCCAAAAAGAACTGATCAAAAATGTTTACAGAATTTATTAAAAACTTGACAGATATTTAAAAAACATATTTTCTCAATAGTAAGTAAATGCAAATTTAAAATATATACTATTATAATTACTGTTAATTAAAAATAAATAAATAAATGTATGTCAGGCATAGCCCAACACTTTCGGAGGCTGAAGCAGGCAGATCACCTGAGGTCAGGAGTTCGACACCAGGCTGACCAACGTGGTGAAACCCTGTCTCACTAAAAATACAAAAAACTAACCAGGCGTGGTGGTACATGCCTGCAGTCTCAGCTACTCGGGTGGTTGAGGCAGAAGAATCACATTAACCCGGAAGGCAGACTTTGCCTGACTTGATCTCCCAAAATGCTGGTATCACAGGTATGAGCCACCATGTCCAGCCTAAAAAAAAATATATATATATATACTATTTTCTACTTATCATGTTTTATTGACGGTGATGGAAAATGTTACTCTAGTCATTACTCAGTAAAGCAGACAATCTCATTCACAACTGGATTATCATTTATATTGCTTTAATACTTTTGAAAAGATTTTGGCATTGCATAAAATCTTAAGTAAAAAAGGGGGAAATCTTAAGTACAAAAAGGTTTTATCCACAAAGATCTTCATTGTGGCCTAATTGTAATTTAAAATGGCTAAAAATGGAAAACTATTCAATTGCTCAATAGTACAACAGCTATATAAATTGTGGTATACACATTAACAGAATATTAACTACCATTGCTTCTTTTTGAGACAAAGTTTCGTTCTTGTTGCCCAGGCTGGAGTGCAGTGGCGCAATCTTGGCTCACTGCAACCTCCACTTTCCAATTTCACATGACTCCCCCGCCTCAGCCTCCCAAGTAGCTGGGATTAGAGGTGCACACCACCATGCCCGTTAATTTTTGTATTTTTAGTAGAGACAGGGTTTCACCATGTTGGCGAGGCTGGTCTCGAACTCCTGACCTCGTGATCCACCTGCCTCGGCCTCCCAAAGTGCTGGGATTACAGGCATGAGCCACTGTGCCTGGCCTATTAACTACCATTCTTATAAAATACCTGTGGTACATAAAAAGCAGGTACAACATTTTGCATACAGATGAAATGTAGCAATATTTTAAAACAAAAACAATACACTGAGGAAAAATTAAAAATAAAGCCACCAGATGTTATTAATGACAGTCTTAACGTATTGAAACTCTAAGTATAGAGCCAACTTTCTATTTCTCAGAAGTTTTTAAAATGTATCCTGCACATTACACTCACAATGGAAACGTGTTTGTTGCGAGAGATCCATTCAAAATGAATTTTTTACTTTTCTTTTTATTTTCTTTCTTTCTTTCTTTTTTTTTTTTTTAAATAGAGACAGTGTTTCACCATGTTGCCCAGGGTGGTCTTGAACTCCTGAGCTCAGGTAATCCGCCCCCCTCTGCCTCCCAAAGAGCTGGGATTACAGGCATGAGCCACCATACCCAGCCTCAAAATGAATTTTTTAAATGTTAATAAAGAGAAATTTAAAATTAAATTACACAAATTTACATTTACGTAATTTAACAAAAGGTTTTGAAAATTCTATTCAACAAATATTTACTAAGTACCCACTATAAACAAGAATAGTGACATATTCTATAATGTAAAGAGATTTCAGTTAATTAAAATTGTCTATTAGCTATGCTTTTCTAAGTGTTATACATTTAATAGAAATAAAAGTTGCAGAGAAGGTAAGTGGACAGAGAACAAAGTATGATGGGAGATGGAAAATGAAAGAAAATTCAAAAATCTTGCAAATACTTTTGTCAATTGATTTTCATGTTTTCTAAGTGCCCATGAAGAGGTCTATAGGTTAGGAAATAACTATACCTTAGATTTCCTTGTTTAAGCTTTTTTCTATCTTTAGGCCTTAGAAAAAAGAAAAATTTGTCAGGCACAGTGGCTCACACCTGTAATCCTAGCACTTCTGGAGGCCGAGGCGGGCGGATCACCTGAGGTCAGGAGTTCGAGACCAGTCTGGCCATCAGGATAAAACCCTGTCTCTACCAAAAATTCAACAACTCGCCAGGCGTGGTGGTGCACGCTTGTAATCCCAGCTACTCGGGAGGCTGAAGCAGGGGAATCACTTGAATGCAGGAAATGGAGTAGCCTGGGTGACAGAGTAAGACTCTGTTTCAAAAAAAAAAAACAAAAAAAAAGGTAAAAAGAATAATTTTAGCAAAAATGTTTCTTATTTCATGAGCTCAACTTTTTCTTTGGTTACTAACTTAATGTCTTTTACTTTTAATTTTTTTTCTATTATCAAAGCTGTTTTAAAGACCAGACACAGACACCCATAGACTCTGATAATAGATTTTTCAGTAAATAATAATCTGTATCCATATACTGGCAAACAAAAAGACTGACTATTAGGTTCACACTGCTTTCTTCAACATGAACCATAGTGTTGGACACTCAGTAGATGCCCAATAGATAAACAAACGTCAATTCCCAGTATCAGTGAATCTGTTAAACAAAAAAAAGGTCTTAACTCCCTAACCTTTGTAAAACACTACACTATGATCTGAGGGAGTTTAGAAATGGAGGAACACTTTAAAGAAGAGACTGTATGCTGTAAATGGCAATAAGGACTCCAAAATACTGAATTTCAATGCTGTTTCTTCCTCCCAATCCCTCCCAAATTAAATAACAGTAACTATAAGAAGTAACTAACTACAAATAATTTATTTAGTGGTTTTTGTTTCCAATAAAGAAATAACAATATAATTTACACTAAAATTTCTAGAAGAACCCAGAAGTAACAAAGGTGTGCTTACCTGTGAGGGTCCTTGGAACTTGGTATAATATATACACATTCCCTCTTGGTCAAAGTGCTTTCTATCCAGGATTTCTGGGACTAAAACAAAATATTTTAAAGAACTGTTTACAAGTTAACCCACTAAATAAGAAGGAAACAATTCCACAATAAAAACATAAACCCTTCTATACTACATGATTTTTAATTTACTATTTACTACATACTATAGTCTTACTGAGGCTGGTACCCCAAAACATCAGAATAATTCCACTTAAATCTCAAGTGACTTAGATTATTAAATTAATAGTACTATGTAGATCCTATTGCTTCAAATAGTCAAAGGAGGAAAGCCAAGTTTGAGATTTCCACTGTGAACCAAAAACCTTAAGAGGGGCTGGTATTGTTCTGGGATATGAGCCATTTAAAAGACAACTGGCAGGGCACAGTAGCTCACAGCTGGAATCTCAAGCTTTTGGGGAACCAAGGTGAGAGGACTGTTTTAGCCACAGGTGTCAAGACTAGCCTGGACAACATGGTGAAACTCCATCTTTACTAAAAGTTAAAAAAATTAGCCAGGTGTGGTTGTGCACTCCTGTAGTGCCAGCTACTTGGAAGTCTGAGGCAGGAGGAAGCCGTAAGCCCAGGAAGCTGAGGCTGCAGTGAGCCATCATCAGGCCACCACACTCCAGCCTGAGTGAAAGAGCGAGAGATCCTGTCTCAAAAAAACAAAACAAAAAAATCTGAAAAAAAGACAATTAAAAGTGATTTTAATTTATAAAAAATAAACCCCAGCTACATTCCATTTCTAAGATAAATACCTAGGCTGCGCACGGTGGCTCATGCCTGTAATCCTAGCACTTTGGGAGGCCGAGGTGGGTGGATCACCTGAGGTCAGGAGTTCAAGACCAGCCTGGCCATCATGGTGAAACCCTATCCTAAAAAAAAAAAAAAGAAAAGAAAAAAAGATAAATACCTAAAGCATAAAGGCATGAAATGATTACTGATACAGAAATAAAAAGACATAAAGCAAATTCCAATTAGAAGAAAGTATCAGAAAAATGGATGCTACACAGCAACAGGGAAAGAGAAGGTCATTACAAATGTTAAATCCACCAGATTGCTATGATAATCCTAAATATGATTAACAAAATAAAATAGTTTCAAAATACTAAAGGAAAAAATAGCATTAGACAAATCTAAGCTCATAGATGATTAACACATTTCCCTTAATTACTAAGAAGTCAATCAAACAAAAACTAATAGCAGAAGCCAGGCATGGTGGCTCACGCCTGTAATCCCAGCACTCTGTGAGGCAGAAGAATTGCCTAAGTCCATGAGTGCAAGACCAGCTGGGTAACACAGCGAGACTCCATCTCTACAAAACAATTAAAAAGTCAGCCAGGTGCGGTGGTGCACATCTGTAGTCCCAGCTACTCAGGGGGCTGAGGTGAGGGGATCACTTGAGCCTGGGAGGTCAAGGCTGCAGTGAGCCAAGATCACACCACTGCAATCCAGCCTTGTTGACAGAGTAAGCCCTTGTCTTAAAAATAAATAACTCATTAGCAGAAATATTTAGAAGATTTTAACAACATATTAACAAGCTTCACTTAATAAACATGCATATTTCTGTATATTAGAAACAGAAAATTCATTCATTCTTCTCGAGCACACATGGGGCATTTATAAAAATTGATCATGGACCAGGCATGGTGGCTCACACCTGCAATACGAGCAATTTGGGCACTGAGGCGAGTGTATCACAAGAGGCCAGGAGTTCCAAACCAGCCTGACCAACTTGGTGAAACCCTGTCTTTACTAAACATACAAAATTAGTTGGGCATGGTGGTGGATGCCTGTAATCCCAGCTACTCAGGAGTCTGAGTCAGGAGAACTGCTTGAACCCGGTGGAGGTTGCAGTGAGCCGAGATCACACCATTGTACTCCAACCTGGGCAATAAGAGTGAAATTTTGTCTCCAAAAAAAAAAAAATGATCACATGCTTGACTGTAAGATTCAACAAATTTCAGACACTGTGTATCTTTCAGATCATACTCACTGATCACAATGCAATTAATATAAATAAAATTTTTAAAGCACCAATACTCAATACTTTATACAACGTGAGGAGCAAAAAAAAATCATAATTAGAAATTTTTAATTCTAGGCTGGGCCCAGTGGCTCACGCCTGTAATCCTAGCACTTTGGGAGGCCAAGGCGGATGGATCATGACGTCAAGAGATTGAGATCATCCTGACCAACATGGTGAAACCCTGTCTCTACAAAAAATACAAAAATTAGCAGGGCTTGGTGGTGCATGCCTATAGTCCCAGCTACTCAGGAGGCTGAGGCAGGAGAATCCCTTAAACCCAGGAGGCGGAGGTTGCAGTGAGCTGAGATCACGCCACTGAACTCCGGCCTAGTGACAGAGCAAGACTCTGCCTTTAAAAAAAAAAAGAAAAAGAAAAAGAAACTTTAAATTCGTAGAAGTGAATAATAGTAAAACTTCTGCCCATTTGAAAACCTCTACAATGCAGTCTAATGGTACATGTATAGAGAAATGCATAGGCTTAAGTGAAGACATTTGAAAGTAAAGGCTGGGTCAGGCGTGGTGGCTTCACACCTGTAATCCCAGCACTTTGGGAGGCTGAGGTGGGTGGATCACTTGATCACAAAGTTAAAAAAAAAAAAAAGCCTGACCAACATGGTGAAACCCCATCACTACTAAAACACAAAAATTAGCAGGGTGTGGTGGCAGGTGCCTGTAATCCTAGCTACTTGGGAGGCTGAGGCTGGAGAATCACTTAAACCAGGAAGGCTGAGGTTGCAGTGAGCCCAGGTCGGGCCATTGCACTCCAGCCTGGGCAACAGAGCAAGACTCCCTCTCAAAAAATAATTTTGAAAAAAGGCTTAAAATTATTGAGCTAACTGTTGAACTTTAAAAATATATTGAAAGAATCAAGTCAAAGGAAATATAAAATTAAAGAAAAAAATCTGTAAAACATTTTAATAAAATAGCAAGACAAGCAAAAGTTGAAAGTTGGTTCCTAGGTTAACAAAATCAGTAAACCTTTATCAAGACTCAACAAGAAGCCAGGCAGATCACCTGAGTCCAAGAGTTCAGACCAGCCTGGGCAACCTGGCAAAACCCTAACTCTACAAAAAATTAGGCAGGTGTGGTGGCATGTGCCTGTAGATCTGGCTACTCAGGAGGCTGAAGTTGGAGGATCATCTGAACCCAGGGAGTTTAAGGCTGCAGTGAACTGTGTTTATGCTACTGTACTCCAGCCTGGGTGACAGAGTGAGAAAAGATGAAAGAAGGGTGAAAGAAGAAGAAAAGGAAGAGGAAGAGGAAGAAGTAAAAGAGGTAAAGGAAGCAGCAGCAGCAGCACTGGTAGTGGCAGTGGCAGCAGTGTCAGCACAAGTAATAGAGTGAAAAGATACAAGACAATTTCAAGATAAAACAGAAAATAACCGGGTGTTCTTCCTGTGGAGTAGCCATTCTTTTGTTTATTTACTTTCCTAATAAACTTGCTTTCACTTTACTATATGGATTTGCCTCAATTTCTGTCTTGAACAAGATCCAAGAACCCTCCCCTGGGGTATGGATTGGGACCCTTTCCTGTAATATCTTTCTGGCGAACCACAAAGGGATGATACTGAGGAGAACCCCAACCCAAAGGAAATAGACTGCAGCACCAACTGGCCAACTTTGGGGGTGGTTAATGGCAGTTATGGGGGAATACACAGCTCTCTGCACCTCTGAATCCGAGAAACATGCTCTTGGCCTCCTAGAAGCTGTGCCTGATTACTAGGCCCTAGAAACTGATGGCTTTCCTTGCTCTGTTCCTCCAAGGGCTCTATATTGAAGCCAGTAATTTAATTAAGAAACTGGCAAATGAAAGACCTTACAACTGATGGATCTCCTATCTATGTATTCATGTGTTATGTGTGTGTGACATGAAAGAGCTTTAATTCATTAAAAATAAGTGCTTTTGGCTGGGCACAGTGGTTCACGCCTATAATCCTAAGCACTTTGGGAGGTCAAGGTAGATGGATCACTTAAGGCCAGGAGTTTGAGACCAGCCTGGCCAATGTGGTGAAACCCCATCTCTACTAAAAATATACAAACTTAGCAGAGTGTGGTGGCTCACATCTGTAGTCCCAGCTACTAGAGAGGCTGAGGCAGGAGAATTGCTTGAACTTGGGAGGCAGAGGTAGTAGTGAGCTGAGATTGTGCCACTGCACTCCAGCCTGGGCAACAGAGGGAGACTCTGTCCCTCACTAAAAAATAAAAATAAAATTGAATAAATGTGTCTATAAGGTTTAAGAATTGGGTTTCACACATCAATAATGGACTAACCCAACAGTGAAATTTAGCTTATTTTATATAAAAATCATATAGGATTTTTCTGTTTTAAAAAAAGTCATACAGGAAGCATTGTCAAACATGAAATGGTGTTTGGCTTTCTTTGCGCTGCATTTGTATAAATACGTTATTGCTATGTGTTTCAAAATTATGAAAAGCTCCTATAATTCTGAAATGATTTAATGTACCTTATCAGTAATAATTATGATTACTATGTTAAATTATTGTGTGCCACAAAGGTAACCAAAATTCTTTGTCAATCATGTCTTTGACTATGGCTGCCCTAATATTTTTTGTCATAAACATACAACTGTTGTCATGTTTTGATCCTCTTCAAAAGGAGGTTTATAGTCAGCTATAGGACTTTCGTAGGTGCTCTTAAATACAGGTTTCTGATAACTCTGGAGATTGCAACATTAGGAGAGGATAAATCTTTCAGGACTCTCATGGAGACATGGTATGTTCATGTGTATTAAACAGAACAGGAGTTAACTTCATGGACTGAACTAATGGAAGACTGAAGTAATCTTTTTTTTACTTTTTTGCTTAAAATGTTGATCTTTTATTTTGTTTTTCAGAGTCAAGGAAACTTTTGCGCTACTGACAGCTACTAACAATTGAGTGAAGTATATACTCCTGTGTACAAAATTTGGACCATATTCGTTTCTCTCTATCTGATTTCTCCAAAATTTGGAGACTATTTGTGAGAATTCTTCACTTATGGCAATAGATTGGGCTTTTGCTTTTGTTGTTTTGAGACAGTTTTGCTCTGTTGCCCAGGCTGGAGTACAGTGGCACAATCTCAACTCACTGCTACCTCCGCCTGCCTCCTAGGTTCAAGCACTTCTCCTCCCTCAGCCTCCCAAGTAGCTGGGGTTACAGATGCTCACCACCACACCCAGCTATTTTTTGTACTTTTAGTAGAAACGGGGTTTCACTATGTTGGCCAGGCTGGTCTCAAACTCCTGACCTCAAATTATCTGCCCATCTCAGCCTCCCAAAGTGCTGGTATTACAGGCATGAGCCACCATGCTTGGCCTACAAAGATATTTCTGTAAGCGCAGCAAGAATCTGTTTTCTTTTGCAACAGGACACGAATGGAGAAACTGGTTACTTTACCAAGGCTTTCACTGGAATGGTATGCTTTCCTTTAAGGAATCAAACTTGACTTGTAGATCCAATTAAAAGCCACTTGGGAAAACTGGCCTCATACCTTCTCTACACAGTCCCTGTACAGGGTTCCTGACCTGTAGTAAGTAAAGAATGTCACTTTATGACAGGCCAGGAGCCCCAAGCTGTCTTGGGACCTCAAAAGGAGAGAAATTTACCCAACGCATATAGGTATTTGAGGGTACGAAGCCACAGCTTAGGCCAGGCACAGTGGCTCATGGCTGGGTGCGGTGGCTCACGCCCATAACCTCAGCACATTGGGAGGCCAAGGTGGGTGGATCACCTGAGATCAGGAGTTTGAGATCAACCTGGCCAACATGATGAAACCTCATCTCTACTAAAAATACAAAAAATTAGTTGGCTGTGGTGGCTCATACCTGTAATCCCAGCACTTTGGGAGGCCAAGGCAGGGAAATCACAAGGTCAGGAATTCGAGACCAGCCTGGCCCATATGGTGAAACCCCATCTCTACTAAAAAATACAAAAATTAGCAAGGCATGGGTGGCATACACCTGTAATCCCAGCTACTCGGGAGGCTGAGGCAGGAGAATCACTGGAACCCGGGAGGCAGAGGCTGCAGTGAGCTGAGATTGCACACTGTACACCAGCCTGTGTGACAGAGCAAGACTCCATCTCAATAAAATAAAATACAAATACAAAAAATTAGTCAGGCATGGTGATGAGTGTCTGAAATCCCAAATACCCGGGAGGCTGAGGTGTAGACTTAGCTGGGTGTGGTGGCTCGTATCTGTAGTTCAGCAGTTGTAGTTCAGAGGCTGCAGTGAGCTGAGGTCATGCCAGTGCACTCCAGCCTGGGCGACAGAGTAAAAAGAAAAGAAAAATACCCATGCTGGGCTCAGCTTTAAGTCTTATCTGAGATTCCTTATGGAACAGAGCTCCATCAAAGCCAATGTAAAAATGCTATGTGAAAAACAATTATCCTTGCTGTACTTTATACAAATAATCTGGCCAAGTGTAACAAAGCAAATGGGTCATACTGTAATTTGTCCTTAGTATAAATGGACACTGGAGAGAGAAAAAAATTATGGTTCTAGAACTACAGTATACCTGTCACTAGATTCTAGTCTCATCAGTTTTTTTTTCCCTCCAATTTAGGCTGGCCTTGCTTACTCCTGTGAACTAGTGATCTCTGAGTGAAGCACAGGAAAAAAAAAAAGGGGGGGGGTAGGGGAGTGGCTAATGTAAAAATCTGGATCGATATTCTAATTTTGGGCACATACTGGAATCAGCGATCACATACCAACTTGGTTTCAACAGTTGCCAATTCATGGAAAGCCTTCTAATTTAGTTTACTTGGGATAGTTTTACTTATTTTGCTTTACTGTTATGGAATATATTGCTGTTCTACTCTTTGTATAGGAATGCAGGATGAGCTTACTGAATTTTTCTTAAACACTTATTAATCTTTCAGATATCATCTTTTGTCAGAACTCAGAGTTATGGATCCTCAGCATACTGATATGTTCTGAATGAGCCCCCCTCTACCATGGATACAAGAGACTCTAATAGTTAGGCAGGAATATCATCACTCCATTCAACATGAAGAAGTGACAAAAGGTAGATCTTCATCTCTCTACAAACCTTAGGATGAAGGATTCTCTTACCAAAGGGAGGGAAGAAATATCAGAGGTGTTTAAATCACAGTGACTCCATCTTGAGTAGGGGCTGAGTAAAACAAGGCTGAGACCTGCTGGGTTGCATTCCCAGACTAGGCATTCTAAGTCACAGGATGAGATAGGAGTTCAACGTAAGATACAAGCCATAAAACAGCAGGTTTTACTGCAACCTGCTGATAAAACAGGTTGCAGTAAAAAAGCTAGCCAAAACCCACCCAACCAAGATGGTGAGAGAGTAGACCTCTGGTCATTCTCAGTGCTCACTATATGCTAACTATAATGCACCAGCATGCTCTTTAAAAGACACTCTAACCAACACCTTGACAGTTTACAGATGCCACGGCAACGTCCAGAAGGGGGAAAACTCTCAGTTCTGGGAATTACCCACCCCTTTCCCAGAAAACTCATGAATATTCCACTCCTTGCTTGGCATATAATCAAGAAATAACCATAAAAGTGGGCAACCAGCAGCCCTCAGGACTGCTCAACCTATGGACTAGCCATTCTTTTGTTTATTCTCCTAATAAACTTGCTTTCACTTTACTAAAGAAAGAAAAGCAAGAAAATAACAAGAGGATACTATCAACAACTCTGTGTCAAAACATTTCAAAACATGTTAAGTAGGCCAGGCGCAGGGGCTCTTGCCTGTAATCTTAGCACTTTGGGAAGCCAATGGGGGCAGAATGCTGGAGCCCAGGAATTCAAGACCAGCCTGGGTAACTTGGCACAACCTTGTCTCTACAAAAAAATACAAAAAACTGGCCCAGTGTGGTGGCATGCACTGGTAGTACCAGCTACCTGGGGGGAGCTGAGGCAGGAGGATCGTTTGAACCCAGAAAGTTGAGGCTACAGTGAACCAAGATCAAGCCTGGTGACAAAGTGAGACCCTGTATCAAAAAAGGAAAAAATATATCCATGTTAAGTAGATAAGCTTTAGAAAAGTATAACAGTTCAGGAGAATTTTTTAATTTCAAATATTCAGAAAAAAACATTTTACACACACATAAATACATACATAGAAAATAGAAAGTTAGGTACTAGAAAAACTTGGTTGGTGAAGGGTTTACAAGTTTTTATACTGTCCTTTCAGTAAATCTGAAATTGTTTCAAATTAAAAATTTTTTTTTAAATAATTTTTTATACCTCCACTTAACCTTCTGCCTGGATCTCTAAACTCTGTATATTGATACGGTTGAGTGACAGAAGAGAGAACCACAGCATATGAGGCATTATGTACTGATTAGACAGTATGTACTGAGCTTAAGAGGAACAACAAAACTACATAGATTAAAGATCTTGGGCTTCATCCTCCTATCTAACATACATACATATATATGCATATATTGCATAACAATACTGCATTGAGGCCAACGAAAGACCACATATATGATGGCTCCATAAGATTATCATGAAGCTGAAAAATTCCTATCACCTATTATCAACACAGCCGTTGTAGCACAACACAAACTCACATTTGTGGTGATGCTGGTATATATAAACAATCCTACTGCATTGCCAGTCATTAAAAGTACAGCACATAAAATTATGCAGCGTATATAACATTTCATAATGGTAATCAATAATTATGTTACTGGCTTATGTATTTACTAGACTATACTTTTGATTTTTTTTTTTTTTTTTGAGATAGGGTCTGTTGCTCAGGCTGGAGTGCAGTGGTGCAATTATAGCATACTATGGCCTCGAACTCCTAGGCTCAAGCTATCCTCCCACCTCAGCCTCTCAAGTAGCTGAAATTAACAGCATAAGCCACTATGGTCTTTATGGTTATTTTAGCATATACTCTATTTTAAGTAAACAGTCTCAGGCAGGTCCTTCAGGAGGTATTCCAGAAGGAGGCACTGTTATTATAGAAAATGATAGTTCCGTGTGTCATTCAGTGCTCCTGAAGATCTTCCAACGGGGTAAGACGTGGAGGTGAAAGACAGTGATATTGATGATCCTGACCCTGTACAGGCTCTAAGCTAACCTGTGTGTGTCTTGGGTTTGAACAAAAGAGTTTTAAAATAAGAAAAATAAATGTTTACAATAGAAAAAAGTTAATAGAATAAGACTATAAACAGGCCGGGCGTGGTGGCTCATGCCTGTAATCCAAGCACTTTGGAGATCAAGGAGGGTGGATCAGCTGAGGTTGGGAGTTCAAGACCAGCCTGACCAAAATAGTGAAACCCCCCCCCCTTTTAAAAAAAAAAATTAAAAAAAAAAAAAAAAAAGAATATAAACAAAATATTTTGTGCAATTGCATAATGGGATTATGTTTTAAGCTAAGTCTTATTACAAAAGAGTTTAAGGCCGAGCACAGTGTCTCATGCCTGTAATCCCAGAGTTTTTTAAAAATTAAAGTTTGTAAAGTAAAAAAAGGTTACGTTAAGCTAAGGTTAATTTACTACTAAGAAAAATATTTTTATGGCCGGCGCAGTGGCTCACACCTATAATACCAGTACTTTGGAAGGCCAAGGTAGGTGGATCATTTCAGGTCAGGAGTTCAAGACAAGCCTTGCCAACATGGTGAAACTCTGCCTCTCCTAAAAATACAAAAAAAATAGCCAGGTGTGGTGGCGGGCACCTGTAGTCCCATCTACTCAGGAGGCTGAGGCAAGAGAATCACTTGAACCCAGGAGGTGGAAGTTGCAGTGAGCCATGATCACACCACTGCACTCCAGCCTGGGTGACAGAGCAAGACTCTTGTCTCAAAAAAAAACAAAAAAGTGTACAGAGTTTATAAAGTCTGTAATAGTATAAAGTAATGTCCTAGGCTTTCACATTCATTCACCACCCACTCACTCAGCACAACTTTCAGTCCTGCAAGTTCCTTTCACGGTCAGTGCCTTATATAGGCATATTGTTTTAATCTTTCATACTGTATTTTTACAGTATCTTTTCTGCTTAGCATTATTTAGATACGCAAATACTTACCACTGTGTTACAGTTACCCACAGTACTCAGTATAGTAACATGTTGTACAGGTCTATAGTCTTACCTAAGAGCAATAGGCTCTACCATATGGCGTAGGTTTATATCATACACACAGGTTTGTGTAAGTACAACCTATGATATTAGCACAACCAAACTGCCTAATGATGCATTTCTCAGAATGTATCCCTGCCATTAAGCAATGAATGACTGTACCCAGGTGATCAGGACAAAACAAAAAGTAAGTCTATATCCAAAAATAAAACCCCTAGGAGAAGAAAAATTCTAGACAAAATTATGATGGGTGAAGTTCTTTATGTTCCTCTCTTTAGACCTGCAGACACCCTAATGATAAACCTTTGTTTACTCCAACTAATTCTGATTCCAAATTTTGTCTTTCCTTATCTCCATACAAAATTTCCATTCCCTCCTTTAATTAATTAATTTATTTAGCACCATGCCCAGCCCACTTCCTCCTTTAAATAGGCTCACCTAAGTAGGAGCAAATTATGCCACAATTTTCCAGCCATAAAAATCACAGGTTGCTCTCTGAAACTTAGGGTCCTTTATCAGCAAAACTCCCTCCTAAAACTCTAAAAAACACTAAAGCTCATTTAGTATAGTCCCTCCCTCACCTTCTTACTCTAACAAAAACCTGGTTATCACCTCAGGAACCTGCCTCCCTTATAGACCTCTCAAGAAAAGAAGTAGGCTGGGCCTGGTGGCTCACACCTGTAATCCTAGCACTTTGGGAGGCTGAGGTGGGCAGATCACTTCAGGTCAGGAGTTGGAAACCAGCAGAGCCAACAAGGTGAAACTCAGTCTCTACTAAAAATACAAAAAACAAATTAGCCGGGGTGTGGTGGCAGGCACCTGTAATCCCAGCTACTCGGGAGGCTGAGGCAAGAGAATCGCTTGAACCCAGGAGGCAGAGGCTGCAGTGAGCTAAGATCATGCAACTGCACTCCAGCCTGGGTGACAGATCAGACTCTGTCCCAAAAAAAGAACAGGAGGGGTGGGGCAGGGAAGGGAGGGGAGAGGAGAGTAGAAGTCTCTCAGGCTTTACTACTAGAAGTCATATTCGCATTTGCTTCTAGTGTATACCTGGCAAACTCAATTTTGATTCCATCTAATTCCCTACCTGCTCTATGACTGCCAATGTATTGCTAATATGACTAGAGAAAACACAATGCCCTCTCATTTCACTAATTTAAAGCCCCAGTCTCTAACCTCAAACACCCCCCACTTGATGGCCAACAATCACATTCTATTTTCCTTATCCATTTTCTCACTTTCCTACTATACACCATTTCCTTCTCTCCTCAAACTTCTAACCCTCCTCTGCCACTTTTACTCTTAACTGATAACCTCGCATGCCCTAGACCCTATAACCCTCCCTTATAAATTAAGGACACTCCACCAATTTCTCCCTTTTCTTTTTTTACTGGCTCATTCCTATCAGCATGCAACATGTTATTATTCTCCCCACCTTTAAAAATAAAACATAACAAATCTTTCACTCTAGCCTGGGCAACAGAGAGCCAGATCCTGGCTCAAAAAAAAAAAAAAAAAAGGTTTACTTCTGTAGAAAAATCAAAACTAGTTTGTAAAAAAGGCAGATTATTGATTGTACTTACTATTATTCTTCTGCTTTTATAATTTATTAATAAAATTCAGACACATGTAGTATAAAGTGAGACACAGATTTGCTTGGAATTTCTCTGAGTTATTCAGAAACAAATAGCAGTGACCACAGTTCAGTCTCATGCAATTATCACGTTATGCTAATGAAGTCCACCAAAATCAGACACTACAACCAAATATTTAACATAGCCAAATAATCCACCCAAATAGTAAAAATACATGTGAATTGAGCTCTCAGACTGCTTTATGATCAACCATATGAAGTTTTAACTTAAATCATTTTCCATTTATGAGCATATCTAAAATCTATTATATAAATGGAAGATATGCAGAAAGTAAATAGAGCATGAGCAAATTTATTTATTTTTATTTATTTTTGAGATGAAGTCTCACCCTGTTGCCCAGGCTGGAGTACAAGGGTGCAATTTCGGCTCACTGCAACCTCCACCTCCCAGGTTCAAGTGATTCTCCTGCCTCAGTCTCCAAGTAGCTAGGATTACAGGCGCCCACCACCACGCCCAACTAATTTTTGTATTTTTAGTAGAGACGAGTTTTCACAATGTTAGCAAGGCTGGTCTCAAACTCCCGACCTAAAGTGATCCACCCGCCTTGGCCTCCCAAAGTACTGGTATTACAGGCGTGAGCCACCACCACGCCCAGCCACATTGTGGTTTTGATTTGGATCTCCCTAATCATTAATGATGTTAAGCATTTTTTCATGTTTGTTGGCCATTTGTATTATCTTCTTTTGAGAACTGTCTATTCATGTCCTTAGTCCACTTTTTGGTTGCATTGTTTTTTTTCTTGCTAGTTTGAGTTCATTGCAGATTCCGGATATTAGTCCTTTGTCAGATGTATATACTGTGAAGATTTTCTCCCACTCTGTGGGTTGTCTGTTTACTCTGCTGTTTCTTTTGCTGTGTAAAATCTCTTTAGTTTAATTAAGTCCCAGCTGTTTATCTGTTTTTCTTGCATTTGCTTTTGGGTTCCTGGTCATGAAATCCTTGCCTAAGCAAATGTCTAGAAGGGTTGTCCCAATGTTATTGTCTAGAATGTTTGCAGTTTTAGGTCTTAGATTTAAGTCCTTGATCCACCTTGATTTTCGTGTAAGATGTGAGATGAGAATCCAATTTGATTCTCCTACATACGGCTTGCCAATTATCCCAGCACCATTTGTTGAACAGCGTGTCCTTTCCCCATTTTATGTTGTTTGCTTTGTTGAAGATCAGTTGGCTGTACGTATTTAAGGTTTCTTTCTCGGGTTTCTATTCTGTTTCATTGGTCCATGTGCACATTTTTATACCAGTACCATGCTGTTTTGGTGGCTGTGGCCTTACAGTATAGTTTGAAATCAGGTAGTGTGATGCCTCCAGATATGTTATTTTTGCTTAGTTGTGCTTTGGCTATGTAGGCTCTTTTTTGGTTCCATATGAATTTTTAAATGTTTTTTCTCATTCTGTGAAGAATGACTGAGGTATTATGATGGGAATTGCATTGAATTTGTAGACTGCTTTGGGCAATATAGTCATTTTCACAATATTGATTCTACCCATCCATGAGCATGGGATGTTTCCATTTGTTTTTGTTATCTATGAGCTATTTCAGCAACGTTTGGTAGTTTTCCTTGTAGAAGTCTTTCACCTCCTTGGTTAGGGATATTCCTAAGTTGTTTTTTTGGTTTTTTTTTTTGCAGCTGTTGTAAAAGGGGTTGAGTTATTGATTTTATCCTTAGTTTGGTTGCTGCTGGTGTATAGAAGAGCTACTGATTTGTGTACATTAACTTTGTGTTCTTTTTTTTGTTCTTTTTGAGACAGAGTCTCACTCTGTCACCCAGGCTAGAGTACAGTAGCATGATCTTGGCTCATTACAACCTCTGCCTCCCAAGTTCAAGCAGTTCTCAGGTCTGACCCCCAAGTAGCTGAGATTACTGGCATATGCCACCATGCCCAGTTAATTTTTGAGTTTTTAATAGAGATGGGTCTCGCCATGTTGTCCAGGCTCCTGACCTCAAGTGATTCACCCACCTCAGACTCCCAAAGTGCTGTGATTACAGGCATGAGCTACCATGCCCAGCCCGATTCAAAAAAAAATTTTAGACCGTATTTTCACTGTACCTTTTCTATGTTTAGATGTGTTTATACACATAAATACTTACCATTGTGTTACAGTTGCCTACAGTATCAGTATAGTAACATGTTATACAGGTTTGTAGCCTAAAGGCAACAGGCTTTACCACATAACTTAGGTATCTAGTAGGCTCTACAATCCAGGTTTGTGTAAGTACAAGTCTACAATGTTCACAGAACAATAAATCACATTTCTCAGAACATATCCTTGTCATTAAGTAATGCATGACTGTATTCACATGCCATACTCTTTATCCATTCATCCACTGATCAACATTTCGGTTGACTCTATACCTTGGCCATTCCTTTAATTTCAATCTAAGTGTGTCCTGACAGGTAAAATGAGTCTCTTATAGGCAGCATATAGGTTGAGTCTTTTTGTAAAAAAAAAAAATCCATTCAACCGTTCTGCGTCTTTTATTTGAGACACGGTTTTGCTCTGTCACCCAGGCTGGATGGAATGCAGGGGATGGAGTGCAGTGGTGCAATCAGCTCACTACAGCCTCTACCTTCTGGGCTCAAGTGATGTTCCTGCCTCAGTCTCCTGAGTAGTTAGGATGCCACCATGCCTGGCTATTTTTTGTTTTCTAGAGATGGAGTCTCACTATCTTACAGTCTGGTCTCAAGCAATTCTCCTACCAGGCATGAGCCACTGTGACTGTTTTTTTTTTTTTTTCTGAGATGGAATTTCACTTTTGTTGCCCAGGCTGGAATGCAATGATGCAATTTCAGCTCACTGCAACCTCTGCCTCCTGGGTTCATGTGATTCTCTAGCCTTAGCCTCAGTAGCTGTGATTACAGGCACCTGCCACCATGCCCAGCTAATTTTTATAATTTTTAGTAGAAACGGGGTTTCACCATGTTGGTCAGGCCAGTCTCGAACTCCGGCCCTCAGGTGATCCATCCGCCTCAGCAGCCCAAAGTGCTGGGATTACAGGTGTGAGCCAGGGCGCCCAGCCAGCACCTGGTTTCTAATAAATTTTTTATGTCATAATTTATATCTTTTTGTATTGTGTATCCCTTAACAAATTACTGTTGCTATTATTTTTAATAGTTTTGTCTTTAACCTTCATACTAAAAATATTAATTATTTACATACCACCATCATGGTATTATTCTAAATTAACTCCATACTTACATTTACCAGTAAGTTTTAAACTTTCATATTTTTTTTGTTACTAATTAGCATCCTTATCTTTCAGCTTAAAGAAATTCTCTTAGCATTTCTTGTAACACAGGTCCAGTGGTATGAACTCTGAGGTTCTGTTTGGGAAAATCTTTATCCTCCTTCATTTCTGAAGGAGAGCTGTGCCAGGTACAGTATTCTTGGTTGGCAGTTTCTTTGTTTTTTTCCCTCCTTCAACATTTTGAATATATCATCACCTCAACTACATCCCATAGTAGTTTATGGGTTTTTTTTTTCCAAGAGCTGGAAACCACAGTTGTTCCTCACTGGCAAATCTACCTAAAACCTTAGCAAACAATTTGCTAAAAGTCACTTAAATTGTGTCACTCCCATGCTAACAGATTTTTACTAAATTTTGTGCCTACGGGGACATACGACATTAACACACTTCAAAAAATCTCCTGGCTGGGCGCAGTGGCTCACCACATAATTCCAGCACTTTGGGAGGCTGAGGCAGGTAGATCACCTGAGGTCAGGAGTCTGAGACCAGCCTGCCAACACGGTGAAACCCCATCTCTACTAAAAAATACAAAAATTAGCTGGGCATAGTGGCAGAAGCTTGTAATCTCAGCTACTCAGGAGGGTGAGACAGGAGAATCACTTGAACCCAGGACACTGAAGTTGCAATGAGCCAAGACTGAGCCATTGCACTCCAGCATGGTTGACAAGCGCAAAACTCCATCTCATAAAGAAAAAAAGAAAGAAAATCTCCTACAGCTTCCCCTATTTCATTCACCAATTTTGCTTACTCATAAACTTATTACTTTTCATTCTGTTTACGTGACAGTCAAATTAAAATATATTCTCACCACACACAGCATTCTCATCATTTATGGCCTTTACTTGTTACAGAGGAACTGGCTTCATGTATCCAATATTCACATACCCCAGCTAAAAGCTGTAAATATCACCTAATGATAAAAAAAAGTTTTTACAGTTTTTGAAATTCTAAGTATTTGCTCTGCCATCAGTTACCCAATCAAATGTGCCCTAGATTACAAATACAAATAAAAATTCCTGGTTTTACACATTTTGCTTTTGTTTTGCTAGGCTGCACTACCAAATTTTACCAAGAGGTGGCAAACTACAAACACAAATCTGAAATTTCAATCTGTATGTTTCAAGTAATGTAAAAAATAACTATATCCACAGAATGCTAGTAGTGGAGGGAATCCTAAAGATCACCTGGTGATCTTCAGTGGCTAAACAGCACAGATATTGGAGTCAGAGACTGATCTGAGTTAGAATTCCAGGTGTGCTGTTTACTATGTGTGCAACCTTGTGCAAGTTTCAGAACTTCTGTTTCCTTACCTGTAAAATAGGCTAACAATCGTACTTAGTTACTCTGACTCTTAAAATGATCCATGCAAGTTGTTTTAGCACAATGCATGGCACATAGTCAAATTTCAACCATGATGGTGATCACTTCAAAATTCCTTAAATTATTAATTCTTACACCAGTCTACCAGCAGTAAGGGGCACACATAGCCCATATAAACCTAAGTACATCTTACTCTCTAAACAAATCACTACCAGCAAGCACATCCTTCTTGCCCAGATTCTACTAGCAAAAATTTAGGGAAAAAAAATTAAAGATTCCTAAAAAATTCTGCTGTTAAGGTAACATGTGGAAATCAATTTTTTTTTAACAAATAAATACATACCATGATTCTATATATTAAAATTAGAAAGAAGATTCCAGCTATGGAGAAGTAGGTCCTATTGGGCTAAGCATCCCACAGACAACCACCATAAAATCTGGACAAAAGATAAAGAGGCTGGGCGCAGTGGCTCACCTGTGTAATCCTAGCACTTTCAGGGGCCAAGATGAGAGGACCGCTTAAGGCCAGGAATTTAAGACCAGCCTGGTCAACACAGCAAGCCCTTTTCATCATTTTATTTTAAAAATTAAAAAAAAATAAATAAAACGATAAAGACTTGAGGACGCTGAAGAGCAACCAAAAGCAAGCAGAAACTACATGGAGTCTATACATCTGTAGTTAGAATAAAGGAATGGTACTGAGTGAGTTTACCAATTTTTAAGGCTTTTTGCCTGAAGACAGTCCCCATCCCATACCTAATGAACAGCTAAATACCAATAGAAATCCCACAGTCTTACTGGCTTGAAGAACCAGAACACCCAGTTCAAGGTGACAACAGAAGCTGGAAAGTGATGGGCAAGTTTCTGCAAAAGAGTCAAGAAAAGGAATCCTAAATACTTCATATTGACTCTACACAAATCTCTTGATGACCCATGAAGAATGTACACACGGGGAAACCTCCAAGAAGCTCAGCTAAATAAAATAACTGAGCAGATATTCCTGCTGCTCATTGTAGGAGAGACAGAGTTTGGAGTTTGAGTACAATAAAGTTAATCAACAACTGTCTTAGTCTGCTTGGACTGCCACAACAAATACCACACAGACTTGGGGGGATAACAACTGAAGTAAGTTTGCTCAGTTATGGAGACTGAAAGTTCAAGATCAAGATTCCAGAGGGCCAGTGTCTGGTGAGGGCTCTCAGACAGCTGCCTCCTCATTGTGTCTTCACACAGTGAAGAAGGAGTGAATAAGCTCTCTGGTATCTCTTCTTCTAAGGACATAAATCCTATCAGATCCACGGCCCCATCCTCATGACCTCATCTATCCCTGATTACCTCCATCTCCAAAAGTCCTCATCTCCAGAAACCATCGCACTGGAGGTTAGGGCTTCAAGATATGAATTCTCAGGGATGGGGGGAGGTCACAGACATTCAGTACGTAACAACAACAATAACACACATACATACAGCAAATAATTAAAGGAGAACCCAGAGGGAGAACCCTCTATTAAGTAACGATCCCAATGTCCAATATACACTCCAGAATGACTAGATATGGTAAGAAATAGGAAAATGTGACCCATACTCAAAAGAAAGGATATCAAATTAAAAGAAATTGCCTACTAAAAAAATTCATGTGAAAGTTAAGAAAAGAAAGAAAAGTTAAATAACACTAAAGACCTAGAAATTCAGTTATGTGATAAATTTGTACATGGGTCAACATGTCTGCCAAGGATGACACAGACAATGACAGATAAGACTAGCCTAAAGCAAAATGTTGAAATAAACTGGCACTCTTCTGACTTTCCCTATCAGAGTCCAATACATTTGACTTCCTGGCACTCTTACAGGCCCTAATCTCAAGTTCCATTCTTTTTTTAAATATGTATACATAATTTTATTATGTCAAAGAATTCCACTAGTACTCTAAACTGGCTGCCAACTACTCAACTAATTAACTAATAATTAGGTATTATTGACGTTTTAGATGTGAAGGCTGTGAGTCTCAAAGATACTATTGAAAAAGCATCTATAATTCTGTAACAATCAGTAGAAAAGTTCTAAACGTAAGGCCAGGTGCTGTTACTCATGCCTGTAATCCCAATACTTTGGGAGGCTAAAGCAGGAGGACTACTTAAGCCTAGGAGTTCAAGATCAACTTGGGCACCGAGAGCACCATCTTTACAAAAAAAATTTTTTTTTTTAGGCCAGGTGTGGTGGCTCACGCCTGTAATCCCAGCACTTTGGGAGGCCGAGGTGGGTGGATCACGAGGTCAGGAGATCAAGACCATCCTGCCCAACATGGTGAAACCCCATCTTAAAATAATAATAATTAAATAAATTAATTAATTAAAAAAATTTTTTTGAGACAGAGACTTGCTCTGTCGCCCAGGCTGGAGTGCAACACCATGATCTCGGCTCATGGCAACCTCTGCCTCGTGAGTTCAAGTGATTCCCCTGTCTCAACCTCTTGAGTAGTTGGAACTACAGGTGCGTGCCACCACACCTGGCTAATTTTTTGTATTTTTAGTAGAGACAGGGTATCACCATGTAGGCCAGAATGGTCTCAATCTCCTGATCTTGTGTTCTGCCCAAAGTGCTGGGATTACAGAAGTGGGCCACTGCGCCTGGCCAAAATTTTTTTTTTAATTAGCCAGGTTGGTAGTATGGGCTTATAGTTCCAGCTACTTGGGAAACTGAAGTGGGAGCACGACTTAAGCCTGAGAAGTTGGGACTGCAGTAAGCCATGATCACTGCACTCTGACCTCGGCAACAGAGCAAGACACTATCCAAAAAAAAGAAAAGAAAACTTGGACATTCACATTGTTTTTTAAAGACGGGATTTCATCATGTTGGTCAGTCTGGTTTTCAACTTCTGACCTCAGGTGATCTGCCCACCTTGGCCTCCAAAATCCTTGGATTACAGGCATGAGCCACCACGCCTGGCCAGACATTCACATTGTAAGCCGTTATCAATCCATTCTCTGTCAGTTAGTAGGGTGTTGATACTTTGTTGATACATGCATGATAGGCTTCTGCAGGTTTTATTTATTTATTTGAGTACCACTCAGGCTGGAGTGCAGCTGCGCGATCTCAGCTCATTGCAACTTCCGCCTCCTGGGTTCAAGCAGTTCTCATAGCTCAGTGTCCCAAGAAGCTGGGATTATAGGCGCACACCAACATGTCCACCTGATTTTTATATTTTTAGTAGAGATGGGGTTATCCACGTTGGCCACACTGATCTCAAACTCCTGGCCTAAAGCAATACGGCCACCTCAGCCTCCCAAAGTGCTGGAATTACAGGCGTGAGCCTCCATGCCAAGCCTTTCCTGCAGTTTTTAACAAAGAGTTACACCCATTCAGAAATCTATTTAGCTTATAACTTTTCTAATCTACTAACGATAGCCTCAGAGTATGCGTCTCTGTACTTGTCAAAATAAAATGCATGGCCAGAGGTGGCTGATGTCTCTAATCGTGTGTGTGTGTGTGTGTGTGTGTGTGTGTGTGTGTAAAGCATTTAGAGCAATGGCCACAGCTAAATGCTGACACGTCAGCTACTGTAAAAATGTGCCTAAAGCCTATTACACACTTCTCTTAGTCCAAAGTATCTTCCTGGGTATTGGGTATGATAAATTATACTCAGACTAGGAAGACTATCGGTTCATATACTAAAGGGTAATGTATAGCCTTGTCTTTCTAGACTAATTAATGTTTCTGCAGTGTCCTAATAGTAATAGTCTGCTTCTCAGGTAACTTTCCTCCTATCATCTCCAGTGCACTATCAAAGTACCAGCAAAAGCAGAAAACTAAGCCTGTTAAATTTCACTTTGCACATATTTTTCAATAAGTGAACTCTGTCTCAAGGTTGCTATATTATTGATAACTTAGCTCAAAAGCTTTTTTCTCACTTTTCACAAGGAGCTTGGTTTCCAAAGCTTAAGGTTTCCAGAAGTCTGGCAGTTGAATAGTTGAGGTGTTATGTTATTGACATGTTAATACGATGATAAGAGGGGCAAACAGTATTTCACAGACTTTAATCCTAGTATTGCTCCTTGAAACCAGAAGACAGAGGTTGCAGTGAGCCGAGATCACGCCACTGCACTCCAGCCTGGGCAAAAGAGAGAAACTCTGTCTCAAAAAACAAAAACAAAAAAAAAGACTGACCCGGCAAAAATAGTCAGGTCAAGGGTCACGTCTATCAACTTCAAAAAATTGCTTACCTAGCTTGTAGAGAGCTAAGGAAAAAAAAAAAAAATGCTTACCTTCACACACCAAAATTTAACAGGGTTCTAAAACCTCTACATGGTCAGAAAACTAAATACTCACAGAAAAACAGGTTAAAAAAATCCAGAACATGAGGTCAGAAATTCGAAACCAGCCTGGCCAACATGGTAAAACCCCATCTGTACTAAAAATATGAAAAGTAGCTGGGCGCTGTGGTGGACGCCTGTAATCTCAGCTACTCGGGAGGCTAAGGCAGGAGACTCACTTGAACCCAGGAGGTGACCTAAGATGGCACCACTGCACTCCAGCCTGGGTGACGAGAGTGAAACTCCGTCTAAAAAAAAAAAAAAAAAAAAAAAAAATTCCAGAGCAATTTTCTACATCCAAAATGAATTGCACCAAAAAGTCAACAAAATCTCTAAAAGTACTAACTTAAAGTAGAACTAATCATTTTTTTTTAATCAATAAAGTACATCTGAGGAGAACTAATCATATTTTTATAAATTGCAAGCGGTCCAAGTCAAACACTGCATTCACATTCAAACTAATCTAATAATTGCAAAGCACCATCTAAAAGTGACACCCATCTAAGTTCCTTTTTTTGATTCACATAAATGGACTCAGTTACAATTCCCTTAAGCAAGTAATGCTTATGTCCTAAACCTTTTTGCTTCCTAATACCAAACTTTATTATTATTATTTTTTTGAGACAGGATCTGGTTCTGTCACCCAGGGTGGAGTGCAGTGGCACGATCTCAGCTCACTGCAACCTCAACCCATCCACCCACCTGAGCCCCTCAAGTAGCTGGGATGACAAATGCGTGGTGTGTGTCACCATGTCCAGCTAATTTATAATTTTTTTGGTAGAGACTGGGTTTTACCATGTTTCCCAGGCATATCTTGTATTCCTAGGCTTAAGGGATCCACCCACCTCAGCCTCTCCAAGTGCTAGAATTACAAGCATGAGCCACTGCACCCTGTTCCAGGTACCAAACTTAAAGCAGACGTTTAACAGGAGGTCACTTAAAACAAACAAACTTCAATTTATTTATATGTTGAAAGATTTTCCAAAAAGATAAGAGAAAGAGAAACCCAGAATGAAAAATAATACATCAATGACAAAAACTACACGGCTACTACAAAAACTACTACATGAATAACTGATAGGGAACTTCACAACTGAGAAATCAGGCATCAGACAACGCGAATCCACTAGTCAATCTTAACATTAAAAAAAAGAAAGAGGATGGGTGCAGTGGTTCTTGCCTGTAATCCCGGCACTTTGGGAGGCTAAGGCGAGCTGATCTCAAGGTCAAGAGAGACCAGCCTGGCCAACATGGAGAAACCCTGTTTCTACTAAAAATACAAAAATTAGTCAGGCATGATGGCAGGTGCCTGTAATCCCAGCTATTCAGGAGGCTGAGGCAGGAGAATCACTTGTACCCAGCAGGTGGAGGCTACAGTGAGCCAAGATCATGCCATTGCACTCCAGCCTGGGCGACAAGGGCAAGAATCCATCTCAAAAACATAAAACAAACAGACAACATGTGCCTCTTAAAGTAATGCAACAAAAAGTACATAGTACTATCTGTGAGTATTGTTCAAAGTATGAATCTGAAATCTGATCGACTCTTTTTTTTTTTTTTTTGAGGCAGAATCTGGAGTGCAACGGCTCGATCTTGGCTCACTGAAACCTCTGCCTCCAAGTTCAAGCAATTCTCCTGCCTCAGCCACTCCAGTAAGCTAGGATCACAGGCATCCACCACGATGCCCAACTAATTTTTGTATTTTTAGTAGAGACAGGATTTCACAATGTTGGCCAGGCTGGTTTTGAACTCTTGGTGATCCGTGATCTACCTGCCACAACCTCCCAAAGGTGCGGGGATTAATGCCCTACCCATCAAGTCCTTTTTATTTTTGAGACAAATTCTCACTCTGTCACTCAGGCTGGAATGCAGTGGCACGATCTGGTCTCCCTGCAACCTCCACTTCCCAGGTTCACTCGATTCTCTCTGCCTTAGCCTCCAGAGTAGCTGGGATTGCAGGTGAGCACCACCATGCCCAGCTATTTTTTTTTTTTTTGAGATGGAGTCTCTGTCTCCCAGTCTGGAGTACAGTGGTGCGATCTCAGCTGACTGCAACCTCCATCTCCTGGGTTCAAGCGATTCTCCTGCCTCAGCCTCCTGAGTAGCTGAGACTACAGGCATGCGTCACCACACCTAGCTAATTTTGTATTTTTAGTAGAGAGAGGGTTTCACCATATTGGCCAGGCTGGTCTCAAACTCCTGACCTCAGGTGATCGGCCTGCGTTGGCCTCCCAAAGTGCTAGGATTACAAGCGTAAGCCACCACGTCCGGCCCTGATCAAGTCTAGATTAACTACTAGTTCACAGGAAACACAAAGGAGAGGCCAGGCACGGTGACCCATGCCTGTAATCCCAACACTTTGGGAGGAGAGGTGGGCGGATCACTGGAGGTCAGGAGTGCGAGACCACTCTGGCCAATATGGCAAAACCTGGGCTCCACTAAAAATACAAGAATTAGCTGAGCGTGGTGGCTCTAACCTGTAGTCCCAGCTACTTGGGAGGTTGAGGCAGGAATCACTTGAACCCAGGGGGCGAAGTTGCAATGAGCCAAGATCGCAACACTGAACTCAGCATGGGAAACAGAGCAAGACTTCATCTCAAAAAAGAAAGAAAAGGGCCGGGCGCGGTGGCTCATGCCTGTAATCCTAGCACTTCGGGAGGCTGAGGTAGGTGGATCACCTGAGGTCAGGAGTTCAAGACCAGCCTGGCCATCATGGTGAAACCCCATCTTATTTAAAGAAAGAAAGAAAGAAAGAAAAAAGGCCGGACACGGTGGTTCCCTCCTGTAATCCCAGCACTTTGAGAGGTTGAGGCGGGCGGATCACGAGGTCAGGACGCAGAGATGAGCCTGGCCAACATGGTGAAACCCTGTTTCTACTAAAAATATAAAAGAAATTAGCCAGGCATGGTAGAGGGTGCCTGTAATCCCAGCTATTCGGGAGGTCTGAGGTAGAATCCCTTGAACCCGGGAGGCAGTGGTTGCAGTAAGCAGAGACCGCGCCACTGCATTCCAGCCTGGGCGACAGAGCGAATTGTGTCTCAAAAAAAAAAAGGAAAAAAGAAAATACAGAGGAGAAAGAAACATGTTAGATGACACTACAGGGATGCATTCAATAAAATCTAAACTGCAGGAAATTCTACAGGGCAAATCATGGGGTTTTTTCAACAAATAAATGGTAAATGACACCCCCACACCGCGAGAGAAGGCACTAGAGACTGAAAGAGTTACCAACCAAATGCTATGTGCAGAATTCTTTGGAACTTGATTCAAACAAATCAACTGACTAAAACATGAGACAATCAGGGAAATATGCTTAATGTTTAATAATATTAAGCAATTATTAATATTTAGGTGTGCTAATAATATTGTAATTATGTTAAAAGTCCTTGTCTTTTTAACCAGGAACACAATAAAGTATCCATAAATGACATTTGTCTGGGATTTACTTTAAAATTATCCAATTGAGGAAGAACAGAAGGAATAATGGAAGAAATAAAATTCACATGGTTGAAGCTGTTGAAACTGGCCAATGGGTATACGGTAGTTTATTCTACAATTTATCTTTGCATGTTTGAAATCTTCCAGTTTAGCCTAGCTCCGTAGCTCCTGCCTGTAATCCCAGCACTTTGGGCGGATCACCTGAGGTCAGGAATTCGAGACAGCCTGGCCAAACATGGGAAACCCCGTCTCCACTAAAAATGTAAAACTTAGCCGGCGTGGTGGCTACAGCCCCAGCTACTCAGGAGGCTGAGGCAGGAGAACCGCTTGAACCTAGGAGGCGGAGCTTGCAGTGAGCTGAGATCGCATTACTGCACTGGAGCCTAGGCGACAGGGTGAGACCCTGTCTCAAAACAAACAAAAAAGAATAAGGTGTAAAACAGTGGAAGACACATTACTTACTCAAAGTATAACTATATTTGTGATATAAGTAAAACTCTTATTTTAGTTTTGTATGGCACTTGAATTAGCGTTCAGTGAAAAGCAAACTTGCCAGACTCCAGCAGAGGGAGAGTAACTGTCTGCATAAAGCCTATCAAATTCAAGTACTGACCAAAATTACCTCCTCTGCTCTTCAGGTCCCTCATCTAAATGACTTTCATTTTAAGAAATCTTCAAAATTGGTTTCTGATATCCAAAAATAAAAATAAAAAGGTCTATCGGAAGCGGCAATGCACCGCCTACCTCTCTCCATTCTGTACCTTTTGGTTTAAAACACGCTCTGGAGCAATGCATAAGGTAGTTCGACTTAAATACTGACACTACATCATCTTGGTCCCCACAGAAGTCTCGCCCCAACCACGAAAATCCTTAATTCTTGCTAAAGAAAAAAGCTCTACCTTCAATATTGTTAAATCCCTCCCTTTTGGCTCCAAAAAGGAAATGTACCTGTAAGAGTATCCGCTGCACAGCAAACAAGGCACAGCTCCAAACCCGTGTCCTCTACACACTTTTTGCGCCCTTCCAACCCTCCCTCCCTTTTCCCATGTTGAACCTGAGCAGAGCTTTTGGCTCCCTTATCTACCAGCAACTGGCGCCAGGAGGACCGTGCTCCCAAGAGATGTGGAGCTTGAAGGCTGAGCGCCGCGTCAGGCGCGCTGCGGCCGCTCAGTTCAACCCAGCCAGGTAGTCCCCCGGCTCGCGCCTCTGCCGCCTCGAGAGGCCCTCGCTGGAAGACGGGTCTCGGCTCAGGGGATTCCCGAGAAGAGGTGTCACGTCGAACTTGCTACCTGCTCCCGCCCCTCATCCCAGAAAGAAATGCACACCCGTCCCGCCAGGACAAATCCGGAAGCCTCAAAGCAATTCGGGGGTACTTTGCCGCCGGAACGCGGCTCCTCACACACTTGCCTGCTAGGTCCTCTCCTTTACCGCCCGCAACCCCAGGACCATTCCCCACCCGGGCCTGCGTGGGTCCAGTACCATTCTCCTCACGGGGCGGACTCCGGAAGGGCAGCAACTCCACCTCCTCCTCCTCCGCGGCCTGTAGCCATCTATCGGGAAGCGTCTCCGGAGGCGGCAGCAGAGGCCGCCGGACAAGGAACGCCCAGGGAAACCTTCTCAGAACTAACTCAGCTCCGGCGCTAGCAGCAGAAGCCGAGTCTTTCATAATTGTGCGACCAACTCCTCCGGGTGACTGGCCACAGGGACGCGCCCGCGCCCGCCTCCGCCGGCGACGGGGCTGGAGACGGACCACGTGAGGGGCGCGGCGCGTGCGTCGCCGCCCGCGGGTCGGGTCACGTGAAGGGCGCGCGCTCCCTCGCTCCCAGGCCGCCTCCAAGCGCGCCGCGCACACGCGCCGGGCGGGAGCGCGCCCCATACCGACCGCCTCCGGTTTTCCGAAGGTGGTGGGGTGTTCATGCCGTATCTCCGTTGGATACCTAAGCGGGACTTACACAAACAGCTGCCTCAGCTACGAGAGTGGAACTTGGGAAATCGGAGGGTGAGGGTTAAGGTTCCAGACTTCCGGATGCAGTCTCGCGTTGCTGTGTGGACTCATTCCGCTAACTAGGCCTGGCCTCTGTCGGTCCGCTCCAGCAAACTCGACTGTCCCAACACTCTCTCAGTGCTTCAGAGCTGGTAGAGGCTGTTACTCTCAACTCGTCCAAAATGGAAAATGATCTTACCCCAATCATGCTCTTCCTCTAGCCTCTCCTGTTGCTGCTGCTGGTAAATCTTCTTGGTTTAACTGTGGGGCTATCCTTTTCCCTCCGGAAATAATCACCCACATACATGCATACACCATACCTTCAGAACCAAAGACTGGGTTCTTCCCTGGAACTAATATTTACCTATCCACCTTTCCATCTCTTTTGCTATCACACAAGCCTATGTTAGGCTATTAGCAATAGTTCGCTAAATATTATTCCTCATCTAAAAGGAAGATCACAATCAGCTTAATTTTCTTAAAACATTGCTTTAATATCTCCTTTCTGCTCCTGGAGACTTTGAGAGTTCCTCAATCTGACCCTCAGGGATCTGACTCTGTCTTATCTCTTTTTAAAAAAACGACTTTATTTTAAAATAATTGAAACGACAAACTGCACATATTTAAATGTCCAATTTGATAAGTTTTGCCATACCTATGCACCCATGAAATCACCATAATCAACATATTCACCTCTAAGTTTCCTCCCTGCTTTATAATCCCTTCTTCCCGTTCCTCTCCATCACATCCCTTATCAACTACAGATCTACTTTTGAGTACAGGTAAGTTTGCAGATGCTAAAGTTTTATATACAGGAATCACACAACATGCACCTTTTTTTCCCATCTAGCTTCTTTCACTCAACATAATTATTGCCTCTCAAACATGAAGACCCACAATTCACTGAAGTAGGATCTTCTCTCAGAAAAAAACAAATCCACCCACTGGTTCCCCCAGCTTGTGAACAATCTTCAGGTATTGTGTTTTTCTTCCCCATCTGGCAGGTCCAGCCAAACCAAGGCTTAAAAATGTTTTAATATATGTGCCACTTATTATGCAATCAGCAGCTGATATTTGGGAAAAAAAAAAAGGAAAAAATATATGTCACACTAAATTGTCAGCCTTGGGGAAGGCATCTTGACTAATTAATGCATGCATTCAATAAATGTTTATCTTCTGGATTTCAGTTGGGCCTACACACTTCCTGCCTGTAGGAACTTTATAATCTAGAAGGTGGAGACAGACAAACTGGAAAATCAAAATCAAATGAGATTAGAGTGCTTTACATTTTGTTAGAACTTTGTAACTCTGGTCTTTTTGTATTCATGAATGTTTCGCCCCTTAGTCAAGGATGGTGTAGAAATGAAACAATATGAGCTCCTTGACACTGGCCAGAACTCTTTTGTAAATTGGAAATTTTAGAGTTGGAAATGGGAAACAAAATTTATCCTTAATTGAGCTAATCAAAATAAAATACTTAATTTTCAAGTGATCACCAGCCTTGAAATTC
Organism: Cheracebus regulus; assembly: GCA_963574635.1. NCBI lineage: Eukaryota > Metazoa > Chordata > Mammalia > Primates > Pitheciidae > Cheracebus > Cheracebus regulus. The sequence goes on from CAUYQU010105240.1 coordinate 34,114, forward strand.
ACAGATGCTAAAAAAAAAAAAAGAAAAGAAAAGAAAAAGAAATTCAGAGATGCTGACTTTCAATCAGCAATCAGTTTTGGAGAATGAATTTATGCATTCAAAAAATAGGTACTGAGCCAGGCACAGTGGCCCATGTCTGTGTTCCCAACTACCCCAGAGGTTGAGGCAGAAGAATCATGTGAGTCCAGTTCTGCGCAGTAGTGCACTGTGTGGGTTGGGTGCCTGTGCTAAGTTCAGCATCAACATGGTGACTTCCTGGGAGCAGGGAACCATCAGATTGCCTGGTGAACCAACCCAGGACAGAAATTGAGCAGGTCAGAATTCGTGCTGATCAGTAGTTGGATAGTACCTATTGATAGCCACTGCACTCAAGCCTGGACTACATAGCAAGACCACATCTCTAAAAAGCAAATAAATCAGGCCAGGCGTGGTGGCTCATGCCTGTAATCCAAGCACTTTGGAGGCCAAGGTGGGCGGATCACCTGAGGTCGGGAGTTCAAGACCAGCCTGACCAACAATGGTGAAACCCCGTCTTTAAAAAAAGAAAAAAAATTTTTTAAATAAATAAATAAATCTTGAAATACATATATGTATCTTGAAATATATATATAAATATATATGCATATACATATATATATTCAGTGTCTAAGAATATCAGGAGCAGTCATAGTCAATGTTCAGTGATGACAAGATTGATAATTCAGTGTTTCAGAAAATGTTTGTTAAATGTTCTGGCTGGGTGCAGTGGCTCACACCTGTAATCTCAGCACTTTGGGAGGCCGAGGCAGGCAGATCACAAGGTTAGGAGTTCGAGACCCAGCCTGGCCAATATGGTGAAACCCCATCTCTACTAAAAATACAAAAAAAATTAGCCAGACATGGTGGCATGTGACTGTAGTCCCAGC